>LNAC01000038.1:2602611-2757605 GCA_002007465.1 Ailurus styani | reverse complement strand
TTCCCATTTTTAAGTCAGATTTTTTTTTTTTTTTTTTTTTTTTTTACTGAGTTGTATGAGTTCTTTTATATTTTGGCTATTAACCCCTTATCAGATATGTGATTTGCAAATATTCTCTCTCATTTCATAGATTGTCTTTTCATTTTGTTGATTGTTTCTTTTGCTGTGAAGAAATCCTTTAGTTGGATTCCACTTGTTGATTTTCAAGATGCTTCCCAGAGGGTTTATTTGTCTTTGAAATCACTGTGTTATTCTTATTTTCCCCTCTGTGGTCCTATTTTACCTGCCGTTCCCCATAGCAGTAAGCTGCAGCTACGTGGACTCTTCTGGTATGCTTTGAAGGGACCATTCCTGCTCCTACAAAGTACTTTCCTGCTTCTTCCATGGGATGTTCCTTCTTTTGTTCTTTCCAAGTCTGTCTCCTCTACTTCTCTGAGATTGCAACAACTCCAAAGGGTTCTCTCAGAGATGACTTTTCTGACACCACTGTCAAAGACACTTGATTTCATTTTCCTCATCACACTAATCACCATCTGAAATTAGCTTAATTATGTAAGTGTTTCTTTATGGTCTCCTCAACACTCCCATAAACACATGCCCATTAAATGGGCATTCCATGAAGCTACCTTGTACAGAGACTGTATCAATTATTATCCAGATTGAATCAGAGATACTCAGTTGGGTAATTTGAGATTAGTTTAATAAAAAGACTGCGTTTTAAAGTGCATGCAGACTGAAGGGAAATCATACAGGATGGGGCAGAATCTGGAGAAAACATAACAGGTGTCTGTGGTCACCACAGTAGGGCTGAAGGAACAACAGGGGCCTGGAGACCCATGCAGCTGTGTGGTGAGGGGCCATAGCAGGAGACAGTGTGGGATGTGGGGGTGTCCATGCAAGGAAAAACCCACCTCATTCTCCTTTTACCATTCAGTCTCTTACCAGTTGGCCTATTACAACTGACAGAGAGCATAGAGAAGTCTAGAAAAGTGTATAGAGTGAATCTAGTGTGTAAAGTATAAATAAGTGTGTAAAGTGGCAAATGGAAGAGTGTTCACCATTATATCATCAAATTGATAACAGTGTCTGAATGAAACATGTATTTTAGGACAAATGCTGACTGAATCTAGTGTCCCATTTCTCAGTCCTGCAACTCAGTTTCTTAAATCAAGAAAAAGCTCATGCAAAACCATATGCTGGATTAACGTGTAATATTTTATGGTTTTTCATATAGAATATTGTATTATTTTCATCTTGAAATGTTATCAGAGTATTTAACCCATATTTGCAAAAGTAAGCAGAGATCCACCAAGACTAAGGGGCTTGATACAACAGAAGGGTCACTGCAGAGACAAAATACATCCCTTGGCAGACTAATGTCCTTCGATGTATTATTTTAAGTTTATAACTCTCTCAGTCTGCCTGACTTCCCAGATTCTATTCTGACACAATGGAAATGAACCGAGTAAAGATAGATTCGGTCAACAACAGGGCAATAGAGCATGCATATAAATTAAAGGCAGGCATTTATCTAGAAAATATAAACATTCTAAGGCAGGTAGAAGTCAGGTAACTTAAGCATTGGGACCAAGCCACTGAGATGGCAGAGATGAAGACTTGGAAATGAAACATCAACGACCTGAGCTTAAGAGAGGAAAAACAGATTGAATGAAATAATAGAGTGTCAGTACCAATGCACGAATAAACAGCAGTAGCAAAAAACTGGAGCTTGTCTTTTCTGCCACCATTTCCTGCCGAGGGTCAGAAGAAATCCTAGATTGTGTTAAGTCTAAATTAGCAACAGAACAGCATTTGGTAAGTCAATAGTGGAAAGTACAGATAAAATGCAGATGTATATTCAGTTTATGACTTGGATGCTATACTTTGTGTTGGTGGTCGATATTATATTCATTATTCGTATATGCTACTTTATTTAAAAAATGACACTATCAAAGATACATGGGTTTAAGATAATGCTCTGCAATCTTTCCCTGAAACCATTGGCTATAGGTTGGAATTTGATACAAAATTTATTCATAATTTTACTTGCAACAAATCCAGAAGGTCTTAGTTATTTCACTATGAATAAATATAAATATAAATTAGCTCTATACTTGGACATGAGCAGAAAATGAGTAGGATATTTCAATATGCATGTATACAGCATGATTCATGATTGTAAATTAATTATTTATATACCCATTCATTCGTTCATTCAGCCAGTCAGTCAACTAGTCAGTTGGTTGACACATTCTTATTGAGTTCCTTCTAAATGGCAGACACTGCCCTAGATGCTGGAGGAAGTTGGCGATAAGAGAGACAAGATCCCTGCAGTGGCAAAGCTTAATGAGACCTAAGTGAAAAATTCTGCGGCTAAAACAGTTAAGAGGAGTCCTGAGAGATGAAATAAAACACATGGAGGAGATATTTTATGTGCTTAACAAATAAAGTAATAAATGTATTTTAGAAAAATAAGGAATGGAGAAGAAAATAGCATTCTTTAGAAACCCACACTCAGTGTAAACACTGAATTTTTTAATGTATATTTCATCTATATTGTTTAACAGTTCCATTCCCTTTTAAAGATAGAATCATTCTGTATAAATCATGCCTGACCTGGTTGATTTAATGAATGATGACCATCTTTTAGAGCGGATACATTGTTTTTTGACCATATTCCACAATGCTGCACGGCATTTCATTATATGGTTATAAAAAAATATATTTTTCATTGTATCCTAACCATTGGACATTTTGAGTGTTTCACTTTTTGAAAGATACATAATTTTGTTAGCATGTCTTTGCTAGTGAATTTAGATAGAATCATTTTCTTGTTGCAGAATATCTGATCTCAGAAAACACAATGTTTGTGATATTTATCTTTTATTATTTTTTTCCCTTAAGGTGTTATTAGAACAGCTTTGCCAAACATGGACAGGGAAGTCAAAGAACAATACCAAGTCCTCATCCAAGCCAAGGATATGGGCGGACAACTAGGAGGGTTAGCCGGAACGACGGTTGTCAACATCACCCTCACAGATGTCAATGACAATCCACCTCGATTCCCCAAAAGTATGTTCTTTCCTGTTGAGTTTAAATTAGCACAGCTTAAAAAAAAATTCTCAGATTTCACGGAGTGTTACAGAGATTGTAATAGTTTTTCAGACACTTTTGGTTTTAAGGAAGCAGAAGCCAAGAGATAAAAATTAAATGACTTAAGAGTTTCATTTTCCATTAGAATCATGCTGTGTGTGACTTTAATATAAAATAATACAAGTTAGTAATTGAACAATGAGTCTTATGTTATTGATTCCTATTCAAGTAAAATAGTCACAATAGGTTGGAATCTTACTCTAATTTTTATTTGAAAAAGTAATATAAATGTGAAAATTCCATTGTAATTTAAGACTCCTATTTATGACACATATGACACCATATTATTTACTCTATCATGCAATTAGCATAAGAATTCTCTGCCTTTTCTTTAGCTATTGTATGTGTTGAATCATTTCCATTTACTTCCATGTAAGTATCAGATGATAATTCAGTGATGCTATTTACATTACTTTAGTCTTATTTTATTTTAGTTTTGCAATAGGTGAAAATTGTTACAGTTTCTATGATAATAGAAAGGTTCACACCTGTATTTTCTCTGTAACTCTGTGCTTCTTACTGAAAATGAATACTTCTCACTTGTGTTACATCTCGTTTTCTTTTGCAGTATTACATTTAACACCAATCAGTACCTGTTCGATTTCTGGTACATTTTCAAGGATTAGTTCAGTGTTCCTAGGACTTAGAATACAGAAACTGAAAGTCTCTATCACTGGTTACACAAGGAACTTGATTAAATCTCTAGATACTCATTTGTGTGAACAGTTTAGAGAACCAAAACAAAATGATTTTCCTCTTTCGATCTTAGTAGGAGACTTTGAGTTCATCCATTAAAGTGTAAAACACAGAATATTTAACTAAATGGATATTTTGTTCCTTTAGCTGTATGGTTTTTCATACTTTACTACTTTATCACTTTCTATTAAAATCATTAAGATCTATTTTCTTATGGAAATATTTTACTTAGTGATCAGAAAGTCTAGTGGCTAAATGTTATAAGGAGTGATTAGAAGTCATCATACTTCAGCAAATGAAATATATGTGACAAATGGCTAATATAAATATACTATAATTAATAATTCAGAGAGTCTTATGGCAACACTTCTTAACTGTGCTATTAAGGAAACAGATAAAAGATAAGTAAATATTAAAAGAGAAGAAAGAAATAGTGCATTTGATTCTCTAACATTTAACCTTAATAAAGAATATGTTCCCAACTCAAAAAGTACTTTTTATTTTTATTTTGATTTCTTTTATTTCTTTATTTTTTACTTCTTATGTATGACAAGCTATAATAGCCAAGGGTGGGGGGTAGTTTGGGAGACTACTCTACTTTTATATAAAAGATGTCACTGTGAGCATGGGTCCTGTTTTGCATTTTGTGCATATAAAATATGTTAGTCTAGGGTATAGGAAATAGCAGAGATATTCCTACATAGTGTCAATATTCTTATTCACACGGATGATAGTGAGGTTTTTCAGATGAGGGATATAGAACCCAGCCAGTGGAAGGTACAATCTCTGCTGGTATAGATGAAGAGAGGTTGGTAAAAATTGGGCAGAGATCCAGACAAATAGTCTGGGGTACAAGGAAACGACAGTATCTCCCTGAAAATGAGGCTAGATTATACTTAGGAAGACAAGATGGTGTGCTCAGGTCCTGCTGAGACAGAGGGGTCATTTCTAGATCTTACTCACCTAGTGAAAGGAGAATCTGGATAAAGCAATAGTCTTGTTTGGGATTTATTCATAGTTGAATACTAAGAGTACAGGTAACTAAATGAGAACCACTAGGAAGGAATGTGGAGGATAAGCTGAAATTTCTGGAATATTTACATGCTCTGTCAGCAACTTTATCATTGTCTTATTCCCTATTCTTTATTTTCATATAAAGAATTTTATACTTTTTGTATTTTTATATAAAAATATTATATATTTCTTTATTTTATATAAAGTTCTTTATTTTCCACATTTTACTGTTAAGAAAACGAAGACTTAGAAAGGTTAAATAACTTGCTTGAAATCAGCAAACTGAAGTAACAGGTTTTTGTTTTTTTGGTTTTTTTTTTCTCTGAAGTTCAAATTCCTTCTAGTTTAACATAACATTAAAACGAAAAATTATTCTTTTCTTTTACCTGCCACTCTAAAGCCCTACTTTTTAGAACACCTGCAAAAAAGTCACATGACATGTAAAATTGTCACCATTCATAAACAGAGGAATGAGAGGGCAAAAGAAATATACCAAGCGGCTCACTGTGATCAAATTATTTTCTACTTGTTTTTGAACTACAGTGTGAAAGTGTAACAGGTGAGAGAGATTTGGGGATCATGAAAAAGGAGAGGGTTTTCACATTTTTTGCATGAGTAAGAAATTAATCCCCTTGCAATTTCACATGCCATTGTGTCAAGCCCTTTTTACTATATTGTTATTTTGAATTACATCCTTCCGAGGAAAAGACAATACATTTATAAATAGAAAAGCCATTTCTTTAGAAGTCAATGCTCTTTTTGCAAGAATATTTCTCACGTGAAGCGATTAAACTATAAACATGATGTAACATTACAAACGAAAATGATAGTCTCTTCAATGTAAAAGTAAAATATACATACATACATGTTCTATACGTAAATAAGTTATGAGAATCTGCACAAATAGTTCTATTTGTTCATGCTTATTAAGCGATTATTCCAAAAACAAAACAAAACAAAAACAGAAAAGTTCCTTTAGATGAATATCATGAGCTCCAATTTCTCATTGCTTAAAAATGCACAGGATCATTTCTTAAAATTTACTAATCATAATTTGTTTTGGCCTTGTGTGCGTACATAGGCATATGTGACACTGTTAAGTATCCACTTCCATCCATTTCCTTCTCTAAATCCGTTAGAGATAAAAAAAGAAAATTGAGTGGCACATGCATTCATATCAAGCACGTGTAAGCAGTTTACTGTTTTATTGTTGCAAAATAGATGGTTCCTGAGACATCAGAACTTCCTGCCAATATGATAGAATGATGGTGACAAAGATATTGACTAGTAAATTGCTATGTGTCATGTACAATGCCAAGTGATTTGCATTTTTCCCCTCTTACTTTTATAATGACTGTATAGTATTTTCTCAATTTTAGAAATAAAGTAGCAAGGCATATTGTTAAGAAAAGTTAATGATAGAAGTAAAGTTTTTAAAAGTTAAAAACTTTTCCAAGATCATGCAGCCTGTGGGAGAGAGAACCAAGCCTTAATCTTATGTGGTGACTTCAGGTCTCTCTTTGTCATTCTCCCTCTTGACGGGCAATTTGTTTTTGATGCCTGTGTTTGGCCTAAAATGTCCTAGAGATAACCCAGAAAACTGTCCACAAACAAATAGAAAAATCAAAACAATACCCGACACGTTAAAAGAGCTGTACCTGTCCTATAAAGGCAAAATATTTTCTTTGCAAAATCCTTTCCATATAGTTATAAAACTACCATCTACCATAATCAAGGATATTTGCAGAGGATCTCTATGTTTTAAAATAATCTACAGAAAAATGCTGATGGTTTCCATTACTTGAATTTTAAATGACAAAACCATCTAACCAGCAGCTCTAAATAATGCATTTTGAGATCAAATCAATTAAGTGATGTGGTTAATTCACATTAGGCAAAATATTCATGCTTCTCCCAGTTGGTCTCTTTCTTCTGTATAATAATTTTGTAATGAATATGAGAACAACTTAAATGAAAGAAAGCACTCGATATACAACATCGGATGAAAAGAGATACTTCATTTATAGGAAATGTAAAGAAAGGGTTTGGTTCTTTTTCAATGTAATAAGGGTAAGAGAACTGTAAGGTAAATAAGTTCAAGTGTAGAAAATAGGACATTAATAAATGTTCTAACAAAATTTCTTAGAAATAAGTAAAATATTTTAAAGTCATTCTGTTCTAATAAAATACCTACCAGGCATGTTTATATTTACTGTTGCTAGCTGTAAGGATTTTGACTCAGTTAAAAGTCAATAATACATTATTTGCCCAATAATTACCATAAAAATGTATAATTGTACCCATATTAGTTTGTTAACTGAATGCATAAGACATTTGTAAATATTAGACTTTACCCCAGGAAAAGTTGTTATTGTCCTAAAATTAACATGAACATAACGTAAGTAAAATTAAATCATTCGATGCATCAGCCAGAATATCTGCTACACAATGAGCAATGTTTGATCTTGTTTCACAGACTACCAAAGACTATAGATCTGTGCATAAAAAATACGTATATGCATCTATTACTATTTTTCTATTATCCATTCATGCTATGGAAAAACTACAGAATGCCCAGGTTAATTATTGAATTACTAAATAAATAAATGCTGATAACTATGTATTTATTTAGTGTAAAATATGGATGCGTTGAATTAAAATACATATTTCATTTTTTCATCCTGTCATTACTTTTTTGGCATCCAAGTTAGGGTTGGCTTTCTTATTGTTTTGAAATGTATAATATCGAGTTGTTCATTTTTAAAGCGATATTTATTACAATATATAATTTACAAAGATTTTCATCAGAATCAACATGAACCCAATTTTAACCAGATGGGGGCACATATTTCTCTTTACCATTTAGCATCCTTAATTAGAAAACTGTAAGCTTTTAGACTGAAATTTTCTTGGTAAAAAAATGTAATAAGTCTTTATGAATAAAGAACTAAAGGCTAATTGAACTTTGACAGTTAACTCAGGTCCAGCCATAGAAAATGTACCCTTACATTCTTCCAGGTGACCAGGCAGATTGTCATGGGGATGACTGCGATAAACCAGTTCTATGATTTAAGTTTATTTATACAAATGATATACAATCTGAGTGTGTACATGTACACAGTATGAAAGTTCGTGACTTTGCATATATTTTGTAGATGTAAATTTTTATAGAGCTATATAAATTTATATATATAAATTATATATGATATATATTATATATAAAAATTATATATAAATTATATATGTGATATATATCATATATACGATATATATATAGTCATATAGTCTCAGAATCATTAAATAACATCATGGAGAAAATATGTCCCGACCTTTGAGTGCAGAGAAGGTCAATATGTGTCTCAACTTGGAAACATGGTCAGGATCACTTGAGTCTTTTTCACAATCTCTGTCTGTTACTGTCAGGATATGAATTGTATGGAACTCTCATATCCCACCTTCCTTGGAGACTCTTGCTACTGGCCTGCTTCCTACCTGCAGGTCAAGTGCAAATTACTGGTAACACCCCAGCGTGTTCCTAAATCATGTCTCTGAGGGGGAAGCAAAGGCCGAATTTCTGCTTTTTAGCACTATCTCCAATCTGTTATCTTAGGGGCAGGAATGGAAAAGAGAAAATTCTGACAAGTATTCTGAAAAATATATGAGAAGAAGAAGCATGACTAAAATAATGCATTTTAGGGCGCCTGGGTGGCTCAGTGGGTTAAAGCCTGTGCTTTCGGCTCAGGTCATGATCTCAGGGTCCTGGGATCGAGGCCCGCATCGGGCTCCCTGCTCAGCAGGGAGCCTGCTTCCCCCTCTCTCTCTGCCTGACTCTCTGCCTCCTTGTGATCTCTCTCCCTCTGTGAAATAAATAAAAAATCTTTAAAAAAATTCATTTTAGTGAAATCGACCACTTTAATGAGGATAACTTCTTCAGCTTCATTCAGATAGTTGGGATTGGGAAGGTGGTGTGTGTCAGTTTGGTCTGCAAGGTTAACACTGTAATAATATATTATTTGGTATAGAAGTTTTGACTGTAAATGTAAGTTGAGGCTTAACTGAAAACAGGTGAAGTTTTGTGGGTTTTTTGGGGTTGTTTTTGTTTTTGTTTTTGTGTTTAGATTGTTTTATTTGAGAGACAGGAAGAGAGAGAGAGTGAGCAAGCATGAGTGGGGAGCGGCAGAGGGAGAGGGAGAAGCAGACTCCATAATGAGCAGGGATCCCAACATAGGGCTTGATTCCAGGACTCTGGGATCAGGGCCGGAGCCAAAGGCAGACACAACCAATTGAGCCACCCAGGCGCCCCAACCGGTGAAGGTTTTAAATAGTCATACAAGAAAGTAAAATATGTTAACAAGTCAACATAAATTCATGTTTGTTTACGTTTCTCAAATTTACCTTACTAGTGCTGATTTAATATCAACTTAGAACATGTTTTAATTCCCACAATTGAATTTATACCAATATTTAAGAGACATATTGTGGTATGTGTGATATGTGGCAGTAATAAATATTACCCATATTCATCATTTATGTATGTATTAGTGTTTGTGTGTGTGTGTATAACTCCTCACTTGTGAGGGAAATGTTTAAAAAGTATAAAGAAAGAAATTATGAATCTAAGAGATTGGAAATATTACACAGAGCTTATCTTATCTGGGTTTTGTAAAGATTGTAGGCATAAGTGATAGAAAGAGTCATCACATTTGATGACTTTATTTTTGAAAAACAAGCCAAGACATAATGAAACTAGCTTTTACTAAGTGGAATAAACACTTCTACTTTAATTCCCAAATGGGTCATTTGTCTGCTTTGATAAAAACGAGCAAGAGATAACTATTTCCTGAAGATGAGGCATGGAAACAGGGACTGGAGTCATATTTTACCATAGTGCTCCCAATAGTTCTCAAATCACATTTGCCTGAAGAATTTCTTGGGATCTTATGTCCCAGCGATAGAAGCTCTGTTTCTAGTGGCAATGCTTGGACTCAGAAATCTGAATTTCAGGTAAGTAATCTGGTAGATTCTGATGTAGGTAGTCTGTAAATCATAATTTGAAAATCACTGGTTTACTGTGATGAAGCAGCAAGTGTTGAGAAGGCATTTCATTATTCATTAAATAGAGCTAGTGAGTTAATTATTTCACATCTCGTGAGAGTTGTTTTGGTCCATGCGAAATTCCATTCCTACAGATACATTTGGGTGAAATATGAATATTAAAATTTATTCATTTTAAACTATTTTGAAAAACTTTGTATTGTTTTGATTTTTTTTTCTTTTTTACAATTAAACAATCATATAGTTACGTGTCTTGCTTAGAAGTCTTCCAGAGAGCTTACAGAAGTCAGATACTGATGCTTTGAGGCTGACACGGAGCTGAATCCAATTCGAATGCAAGCTCAGTGAATGTGAGCTCCAGATTCTCCAAAGAGAAGGAAATAGTTCACTGGACTCCAAGTAGGCAGATGTAAGCAAATAAAAAACAATTACCGCAATTTAAAAATCATTTCTCATTGCTATTATTGTCACATTAATCCCGCATTATGCTTCGTTAATGAAAGCATGAATCTTTTTTTAAAGTGATCCTTTTTCCCATGTGGCAAAGGGCACAAGATTGCAGGCTGGCAGCCCCATGGCTCCACCGCCTGATTTGCAAAAGAACTGAGCTTATGAAGCTACAACACCTAGAGGTCTTTAAGAAATCTTTTAGTTTTAAATTATTTTGTGAATCATATTAAATAAAGTTTAAAATTGAAATGATATTAAAGATATTGTGCTTGAGGACGCCTGGGTGGCTCAGTGAGTTAAGCTTCTGTCTTCGACTCGGGTCATGATTTCAGGGTCCTGGGATCAAGGCCCATATCAGGCTCTCTGCTCGGGGGTGGGGGGGGAGCCTGCTTCCTCCTCTTTCTCTGCCTGCCTCTCTGCCTATGTGTGATCTCTCTCTCTGTCAAATAAATAAATAAAATCTTAAAGAAAAAAGATATTGTGCTTAATCTTACCAATGTTATTAACAATAATATTAATATCTAAAGACCATGGTCCCTATAAGTATTTAAAATATTTCTTAATATTAATCTGTGTACTTTCTAGCTTATCTGAGTCTTTTTTTTTTTTTTTTACAATTAAAATCCTGGCGAGGTGGCTTGAATGTTTTGGCATCATATAATTCACAATTCAAATGTGAGACTTAACCTATGACGTAGTATGACTTGTAGGTTCCTAAAGAGACAAGTAAGATAGTGAGAAAGGTTTCCCACCTACTCCTCTCTGCCTTCCTGCAGAAATAGAAAAAACAAAACAAACAAACAAACAAAAAACAAAAAAAAAAACTTCTCTTGTGACAATTTCCTGTCACTCAGAGCAAGTAAGTAGATGCCAGCAACAGAATTTATCAGATTTAGATAATAATAAACCTCTACGTCTCTGGCTGCAATGCATGCACACCCCTTACTCATTAAATCTTTAGTTCACATGTCCTCAGTTTGCTTTTCTGCATTTTCCTGCTAGAACTGCACTATCAGGTTCCAAGATTTTTTCCAGGTGGTACAACTGCACTACTCTTTACAGAATATAGTAATGATTTTAGTGAGGCAGCAGCTAATACTTACTGCACATGTACCATATAAAGGCCCCATTAAAACCGCACATTAACTGCTTTATTCCTTATGAATAGCTGTTGTTTATTTATACACATTTAGAAAAGGAAAGTGAAAGAAGAAGAGATAGTAAGAGCTGGAGCCAGGTACTTCATAGGTACATGTGTGATGGAGCAGAACATAATTGGTGAACATATTAAAGCTGCGATTTTTAAATAGCACGTTTATGAAAATACAGATGACAGCTTCCTACACCAGAACCATTAAGAATGGGAGCCGTGAAAGAATGGGAGCCGTGAATGCGAACATGGGGGATTCAGTCTACTTCTCCACTCATCAATCTGAAAAAACATTCTTTCCAAGACTGTGTGTTTTTTTATGTTGGTAAGATTTGTAGAAGAGAGAGATCCTAGGCTTTGGGAAGGGTACTGATGATGGAAAGCTCAGCTTTACCATTAACTCACTGGGACCTGAACAAGCTAAATAAACTCTCACCGTCTCATGTTTTTACAACATCAAATTAAGATAATAAATAGGGAGACTGCCTATTCTGGTTTGCTTGAGACAGTTCCAGTTTTCACTGTTGGTCCCAAATTAATTACAAAGAGTGATTCCTTTTACTCTCAAAAGAGTCTCTGTTTGGCTAGTAAATTAAATAGACATCTTAATAGTAACATACAGCACTTCCGGGAGGATTAAGTAAGATGATACAATTGAAGTATCCAACAGCAATTTTTTTTTCTCCTCTCCTCCCTTCCCACTTTTGCTTTCCTCCCTCATTTCAAACTTATCCCCATTTCTTCTGTGTATCTATCTCTCCACCTAGATTATGTCATAGGCCCTTTTTATATCATTTATTTGTGTCTTTTGCTTGCCCATTATCAGAATTTCTAATTTATGTCAAACATGGATTGAAGAGAGAAGTAGCTCAAGGAATAGCTCATGTCTACATTTGTAGTTGAATTTACCACCAGAAAAAAAAAAAATCTTAGGACTGATTGTATATCTTTTATACACACGAAAAAATCAATTTCAAAATTTCTAACTCCATAGAGATATTTAGGAAGTGAATATAAAATAATTCTATCACCAGAATAGTATTATCTTTACCCATGGACATTTACAATGACTATTTTGATTTAAATAAAATATTCTGATTTCATTGTACTTTAGCCTGGATAAAACACAGTTGCAGGATTAAACTAATTTATGAAGTCTCTCATTGCTTAATATTTAACAAATTATTAAAACTCTCTTTTATGGATGACTAAAAAAGAAATTCTTTTTCATGTGAAGTCCTAGTCTTATGCTATTAAAATATTAGGACTGTAGGCTGTCTTTATAGGCTTCATTGATTCTTATCTAGCCTGATATTCACTGACTTGTTCCTAAATGATTTTATAGTAAAGGTATTCGTGACATATGTGCATTATAATGATAATGGTACCTTAAGACGCTTTACCCAGAATAAAGTATATTCATTCTGATTATTAATATCATTTCCCCAGTTTTTAAAAAAAGCTTAAGTTTGTTATTTTTACAGTCTATGAAAATCACATTAATAGCCAAAATAAATTTTTAAAAAGTCAACTTTTATATAATCATACATATAAACACACACACACAAATACACTTGTTGATTTTTAAGAGATAAGAATTGAAAGAGGTATCTTTACTTTTTTCAGCCAACAATGCACTCTATAAGACAAATATTTCAATGTATAAATAAAACCATAATGAAAGTCCCAAATAAGAACGTGATCAAACTAACTATTGGCATGACTAGAATATGGTAAATAAATCTAAATGGAATTATTGGGAAAATATTTATGAAGAACATGGCATTTGAGAAGAAATGTAACCTAAGTATTTTACAGATTGGAAGGAGCGGAGTCTGAGGCTGCACAGTCCTGAAATGCAAGCATATATTTGTGCATGTATGTGTGGGCTTTTCAGTCGAGGGGCAATCGCAGAGATCAACACGTTAGAAAATAACTTTGATAACCTGGTGAAGACAGAAGTCGAGACTCGATGTGGAGCAAAGCCAGGGCAGTAGTTGGGAATAGTTCAGTAGAGGCAGAACCCAGAGAAGTTTCAGTAGCAGGACTAGAAAAGACTTTGTGCCCTACTGGAGTCAGAGGATAAATAAGATAAAGAGCGGGTGAAGACATGACTGAAGTAGGAAAATGGTTTCTCTGTTAATATGCTGAAATTGAGTGGGGACGAACAGGAAACAGTTGAAATACAGGGACACTCAAAGTCAGAAAATCATTTTTTAAATTATTAGCCAACTTGTAGTACATCATTAGTTTTTGACGTAGTGTTCAACACCTCATTACTTGTGTAACACCCAGTTCTCATCATACACGGGCCCTCCTTGATACCCATCACCCAGTTCTCCCGTCCCCCCGTCTCCCTCCAGGAAACAAACTGAGGATTACAGAAGGGAGAGCAGTGAGAAACATTTATTTAAAGATTTATTTATTTATTAGTGAGGGAGCCCACGCACACAGAGGGAGAGGAAGAGAGAGAAGCAGACTCCCCGCTGAGCAGGGAGCCCAATGCAGGGCACCATCCCAGGACCCTGGGATCATGACCTGAGCCCAAAGGCAGATGCTTAGCTGACTGAGCTGCCCAGGTGCTTCTCAGAGAAACATACTTTTCCTCTTTTTTAATTATTTTTATTATTATTTGCCCCAGGGATACAGGTCTGTGAATCATCAGGCTTACACCTTTCACAGCACTCACCATATCACAAACCCTCCCCAATGTCCATAAGCCATCCACCCCATCCCTACCCTCCCACCCCCCCGTAACCCTCAGTTTGTTTCATGAGATTGAGTCTCTTATGGTTTGTCTCCTTCCTGATCCTATCTTGTCAGAGAAACATTTTTAAGAGACATAAACATAGAAGTAATTAATGAGGTCTGAGGCATGGATAAAATTAGTAAGATTCAAGAAGAAATATTTAAATTTTGAATATAAGAAAATTCAGGAATGAGAATGAATAAAGATATAAGGAGAAACACATAGAACCACCTCAGACTTTTAATACACAGATTTCTGACTGTAGTGATCATTTTTAATGCTCAACATGATCGGGGCACCTGGGTGGCTCAGTGGGTTAAGCCTCTGCCCTCAGCTCAGGTCATGGTCTCAGGGTCCTGAGATTGAGCCCTGCATCATGCTCCCTGATCAGTAGGGAACCTGCTTCCCCCTCTCTCTCTGCCTGCCTCTCTGCCTACTTGTGATCTCTCTCTATCTGTCAAATAAATAAATAAAATCTTAAGAAAAAAATCCTCAACGTGAAATATCCTAAATGCAACATATATTTCCTATGGTTTAAATTTCTCTATTTCATGTTTGCCTTATTATTGGCCTTAGCATTTATTTAAGCAGGAAATTGAAATTCAATACTTCTTTATGAGAGTTAAACAGAATATAAACAATAGCTGTGGACACAATGCATTTTGTACATAAGAAATCTAGTTTATTAACAGATATCAGACACAATAAATTATAGCATTCAATGCATAATGTTTCATTGATTGCCAGTTTTATTGAAGTATATATGCAAAAAGGCTATATCTTTTTTTTGTCTGTATAAAAAAGATTTAAAAATTTAATGTCTTCCCTCAAGCAGCTCTGTATATAATGGGGGGATTAAGTTAATGGACAATTATACTACTTGAAATAAAATAAATGATGGACTTATGCACACAGTCACCCATAAATGTATAAGATGAGCATCCAAATCATTGCAGAGTAGATCTGAGAAGATTTTGAAGGAAATAATATCTGCATTGATTTCTGAAATCTGTAATAAGAGTTAGTGGAGAGGAAATGTGTACCAAAATATTTAGATGATGCAAAAACATCTTGTATTATTTAAAGGATTATATGGATAGAATTGTGAAAAATTGGAAGTGCAAGGATAAGAACATTTTTCATCAAAAATGGCTTTAAGCTGCCCTGGAAAGAATGAGGAATAGAATTTATACACAGAAAGAAGAGTAGTAGCAGGCCAGTGAGACAATTTAGGCATAAGCACTGAAATAATGAAGACATATGAAGTATTCAAATAATAAAGTACAGGCAATGACAGAAAATTTAAACAATTGTCTACATGTATGATGTTTGACCATATGAAGAATATTCAGAAATAATATTTGTAGGTCAATGAATTGGATGCTGTTGAAAGAATCTGTTTTGGCTAAAAGAAACCAAAATGTTATATAGGAAGAAACCATGATCAAATTTCACTTTTCCAGACTACTTTCATAACCTTTCAAAAAAAATCTGTGAGAAATCAAACATTTGGGTAAATAAGTATTCCCAAGAGAATTTAAATTCCAGACATTTTTCTGCTCAGTTTACAAGGTGTCAAGTTTATTTATAATTTGTAATAAAAATTCCAGTGTTGCATATTTTTTGTGAAACTAGTGACCAGTATCACTGAGAATTATCTGTGTACCATATTTTGTTAGATGGATCAGAAGTTATGTGGACAAAGACAAAAGAAAGGTTTACATATTTAATGGAGGTTTTAAGGGAATAGTAAATGTATTCTCCAAAATGAATGAACAATGGAATGTTACTGATTGACTTGAAATGTTGTGAACACTTGCCAAGATCTCCATCATGTTTACTATTATGTAATGGGGGTAGTGGTTATACAGATAACATGTTAAAAATACATATTTTTGAGGATCATAAACACTTTTGTTTCTGGCAATCTTTGAGTAATACAAGTGGATTATGTTTCATTTCATTTGGAATTATTATTGGATTTCCAATGCAATCTCTTGAAAAAAAATCATGTTATAAAGAGCAATTAGTTTTGCAGGGAAATACAGATATGTGTTTATTGGATCTATAAATTAGCAAAACTATAGTATTAAAGATAATAATTTGTACTTGAAAAATTTTGTACTTAAAAGCTGGGAGCTATGTAATAAGGAGGGTATTATTGGAAGGACAGAAGGAGATGTAATAAATGTTCCTTCCTTTCATGGGTAGAGAAGCAGAAGTAATTTTAATTTTAGAGCCACAATGCTCTTTTCTCTGTCTTCATTAATTTTACTCTCTAAGCATAGAAAAAGGAAACTTTCCCCAAGTTTATCCAACCCCAACTGACACTTAATTGGGACTTGCATTTATTAGTGTAGCTGAAATCCAGAACAATTTGGATTATTTGGATTTTAAAAGAGCTTAATTGTTGGGATGCCTGGGTGACTCAGTCAGTTAAGCATCTGCCTTCAGATCAGGTCATAATCCCAGGGTCCTGGGATGGAGGGAGTCCCGCATCAGGGTCCTGGGATCCAGCCCCGCATCTGGCTCCCTGCTTGGGGGGGGAGTCTGTTTCTTCCTCTCTCTCTACCTCTCCTGCCCCCCACCCCCACCAATTGCGCTCTCTCCCTCTCAATCTCTCTCAAATAAATACATAAAATATTTTTTAAAAGAACTTATTTGTTAACCCAATGTTGTCTCCATTTGAATAACATTCAGACAGTGAAACCAGGTGAAGCGACATGGGTAGACTAAATGAGAGACTTCAGGTCAGAGGTGCCACTTGATTGGTTCATCTCATTACCTATGAGTGACTGGTTGTATGCACCCCAATGTCTTCATTTGTAGACCGGTGGAGTGGTGTCCTCCAACCAGAGCCAACAGTGCTCACCTCTCAGCTCTGTTCAGTGATGTCACATGGACCTGAAATCCAGCATTCTGGAAGTTCTTTCACCCCCCAAATTGAGAAACACTAAAAATCGGGGCTTACCCATATCTGTTCTCCCTCCCTACTCTGATCTGGTTGTTAAGCATTTACTGGAACATTACTGACTGAAATCATAATAATAGTATCTCTCTTATACTCTCAGTGTGAAGATAAAATTAGTTAATAATGGAAAGTGCTTAGAAAAGTACCTGGAAATAGAAACCACTATACAAACAGTGGCTATAATGATAGTGATGATGATAATGATGATGATGATGATGGTGGTGATGTGTCTGTTCTACTTCAAGAGTAATTTCTACTTAAGTTCTTTCTTTCCTTCATATTGACACTGATAGATTTTCTAAAAGTTCATATGTGTCCTTGCACCAGTCTTCTCAATGGTAGAAGAAATGGAGTTTCTACCTGAAAGTGATAGAAAGGATCCTGTCTGTCCATGCAGCATAGCCCAGAAGATGGAGTGCAAGGCAGGGAGGATTGCCAGAATAGACGGAGGAAAACCAGGTAGCAGAAAACTGTAGTGATACAAACTGGGTGAGTTACTTAATCCGTGGCAGTGGTACTAATTATAGTGGTGAAAAATGGCAACTGGAGGGGTGGTAATATTATTTGCTGAGACAAACTATTAGGGCAGCTCTTCTAGGGTCATAGCAAGTCCATGAATTCAGTTTTGAATATGTCAAGGTGGAGATACCTTGGAGATATCCAAGTGTAATTTTGCAGTAAGATAACATTTTGCCAAGGATGAATGAAACACAAAATATGTAAGTAGACTGGAATTAAAATACAAAGAATGTTTAACATAAGGATAGATGAAATTAACTAGATGAGGAAAGCCTAGATAAAGACAGCTTGAGACAAATGTTCTTAATTGTGATTGCAAAGAACAGGAGGGAGTTTAATCAATTCTGTGGTTCAGGTCTAAACTCAAAACAATTAAACTGGAATCTTGCAGGTGGCTCCTGGGCTTTGGGTTTTGTTTTGTTTTGTTTTGTTTTAACTTTCCATATAATGCCCTTTGGCAGTTAAATTTGAGGATAATTTATCTACGTTCTCCTTAAAATACCAACAAAGGATGCTAAGAAGAGCAAGCTATGTGGTGGGAGAAAACTAGAACTAGAATAGAGTGCCACAGATGTGAAGGAGCAATGTGTTGCAGGAGAAGATGGAAAAACCAAGAGTGTTGAATGCTACCAAGAAGTTATCACCAAATTTAGTAACACAGATGCCACGGGGATCTCAGGGGAAACATTTTAATAGGGTGGTGAGTTCAGAAACCATTTAAAGCTGCTTATGGAGTGACTGTTAGATAGGAATAGGTAACAATGACTGTTTTCGAGAAGCTTTGTTGGAAAAGGAAAAGAAAATTCAGGGTTTAGCTGGATTTTGGAACAAGGGAAAATTTTTATAATATGATAAAATATAAGCATTTTGTGTCTTCTTGAGAATATCTCAATGGAGAAGTATTGAAAGCAGAGAAGATAGACTAATAAATAGGACAGCGTTTACAAATTGTTGGAGTTTAATAAGAGGAAACAGGAGAAGTACACCTCAAGATACCTTGAAACTGGAGAAAAGGGAGGAAGAATTTTTATTGATATGAGGTTAATCTTGAAGTTTCCACTGGAATCTAAGATACAGTGGATACAGCCAAGTATGGTCCCAGAACAAAATTCAGAATGTACAATAGAACTGTCAGGATGCATTTAAGATTCTTGCAGCCCTCAATCACAGCAAGGCTATTTTTGCCTTTATACTTTTTATAAAGTGGAGGGGGGCGTTGGTAGAGGGAGAATTTTGGACAAAGGATTTCTTTGGAGAAAACCATCTAAAAAAAGTTAAGGGTAGTGGGACTACCCTTCCCTTGCCTCTCAGGTCTTGTGAGAGGAGCCTGCCTTCACCAAGGACCAAAGATAAAATCCAGTATATGTTGCCATATTTTTTCAGAAAATGGGAGAAATCTATGGTCTGGGTGTGTCTTATGCTTAAGAAAGTGAAAGTGTTGTCAGAGCAGAGACAGAGGAACAAGCTCTTGTTTGGGGAAGTAATTATGTGGCAACAAAAGGAGGAGCTGAAAATGTGTAAGCAGAATGACCAATCCAGAGTCATTTTAAGTTCTGCCAAAGAGATTTTCCTTGAAGTGAGAATCTGTGAGGGATGGATTGTTGGGAGATCCAGAGGCAAAGGGGAATGTTATATCAATGCAGATAATGCCTTTGTCATGGGTATGTAGTAGGACAAACTGCCAAGGGCCTCCCAAAAGAACCGCTGGAGCCAGTGGGGTTAGTCCCAGAGAAGCAAAAACTGTCTATTCAAGTGAGAACAGCACAACAGCCTACTTTTGCTTCCCCCTGTGGTGAGGTGAAAACACTTCTGACAAGTGGATGATGAGACAGAGGAAAGCCCTGAACACCATTCCTATCCCAAATCAAAGTCCCAACAGCTACTGGGCCAGATTGCCCTGGAAGTAGGGAGGCAGACAGGAGAAGTCTTAATTTTCTATAATGTAATATATAACAATGTATAATGTATATAATTTTGTATAGTATAAAATTTGTATATATAAGATATAATTTTGCATCATGTAATACGTAACAGTATGAAATATGGGGGATTTCTAATTTCTAAATCTAAAGTTTGGGAATTAAAGTGAACATTGGACTATTATTTATTTATGTATTTATATATTTATTTTTATTTTACTATTTTTATTTTTATTATTTGCCCCAGGGGTACAGGTCCGTGAAACATCAGGCATACACCTTTCACAGCACTCACCTAGCACAAACCCTCCCCAGTTGGACTGTCTGTTATTTAAAGGTGAACAGAAACACTGGCTCACCATAGTCTTCAAGAAAAGACAAAGCTTACCCTCACTGAAGAAAGTCTAAAGGAGCAATGGAAGACAAAGAAACGTGTTTTCATTACATCTTATATATTTTGTTTTTTCAGTTTAACAGTAATACTGATGTGGGAGTGTTTGAAGGTTCAGGAAGCTGAGCTCTCTCTTATGTGACATGCGTTTATGTTTTTCTGTGACATATGAGACAAAGTTACCAACTGAGATGGTCTTCAACTTACAATGGTTCAACTTACTTTACAGTGGTAAGAGTGATGCGTGTTCAGTAGAAACCATACTTTGAATCTTGAAATTTGCTTTTTTTCAGACGAGCTATATGCGGTGTGATATTCTGTCATGATGCTGAGTAAAGGCAGTGAGCCACAGCTCCCAGTCAGCCTTGCCATCATGAAGATAAGCAACTGATACATTTTCAACCATTCGGTTTTTCACCTTCAAAACAGTGTTCAGTAACTTAGATGAGATGGTTAACACTTTATTATAAAATAGGCGTTCTGTTAGATGATGTGGCCCAACTGTAGTCTCCTGTAAGAGTTCTGGGCATGTTTAAGGTAGGCTAGGCTAAACTGCAATGTTTAGTAGGTTAGGTGTATTAAATGTATTTTTGACTTACAGTATTTTCAACTTAGGATGGGTTTATGGGGACCTAACCTCATTGTAAGGCGAACAAGATCTGTTGTAAAAAGGTAAAGCAGAGATTTATGGAAAATAAATTAGTTTAAAACAGAGGTCCTAGCAAATAATAGTAAGTTATCTTTGCAAATTTGTTTCCAATTTGTAGCCAATCTTGCAAGTGCATTCGAGGTTAGTAATCAAAATTTATGGTGGTATCTGGCTGCTTCTCTTTGGTTTTCCTCAGTCAGTTGCCCTTCCTTGAGAAAAAGAGTAATATCATTACCAAGGGTTCAGTTTTACCAGCCAGCAGCAATACATAGGCAAGACATATAGGCAGTAGGTTAATATGATGTTGGAATGAGGGGGGGAAAAAAAGCAACAGAAAAATGATAATCAATTACTGGATGTGGAAAGATCAACATAGTGATATTAACTAAACTTAAAGTTATTTATATTTGATTTTAAAGTTGATTTTTACTATCTTTCTATATAAATATATATTTATGCTACATAAATAGGTCTTCATGGTAGTAATTGAACAAACAACATAAGAATGTGGAAGATTATGATAACTTTTGGCATTGGCATATAGTTTCTACAATTTGGAATGTTTTCTACCAGCTGACCTCACAAACCCAACATCATCTAGTTGATTCAACTCAGATTCTCAGCTTAAGTATCATAATAAGTGCATAGAATTGTATTAACTTTCCTCATGTGACTTGATGATTCTATTTCATTCGTGTGATTGTTTAATTAATGCCTACCTCCCTCACTAGGTAAAAAATGCCATTGAGATAAATATAGTTTGTTTTGTATTTTGTTTTTTATTTTGTTTTTTCTTTATCATTCCATGGAGTAAGCTACTAAAAATTGCAGTGAATCACATATCAATAAACTGAGTTATTGAAAGGCTTGCCAATTACCTTACCAATTTCCTTTCTTTCCCAAAGGAAATTTAAAAAGGACAGTTCAGTATCTAGGCCTAAATTTTTGTGTTGTGTATGGCTGCTCAAAACTAGAAAGTTTAGGGGCGCCTGGGCGGCTCAGTGGGTTAAAGCCTCTGCCTTCAGCTCAGGTCCTGATCTCAGGGTCCTGGGATCAAGCCCCGCTTTGGGCTCCCTGCTCAGCGGGCAGCCTGCTTCCCCCTTTCCCTCTGCCTGCCTCTCTGCCTACTTGTAATCTCTCTCACTCTCTGTTGAGTAAATAAAAATCTTAAAAAAAAAACAAACTAGAAAGTTTAGAGGGATGAATTTCTCATATCTCTGAGAAAAGAAATATGACTATTATTATACAGAATTTATAAAATTTTATAAAATTTATAAATCCATCAATTTAATGGATATTGTGTATATCGCATTTCATTTTCATGGATATGGTTAAGCAAAGTCTAGAACAGGCAAGTATAACCTTTGTAAAAAGATGCAGTAATTTGGCCAATACAGTAAAGCTCTTGCTTCCAAATACTGGACACTTCTAGGAATTTGTTCATCCTAGACCCATCCTAAGAATGAGCAGAACTGGATGTCTCTGTCATTACTGAGAGATGCCATTCACTCTATGCTTAGTACGCTTGACTAAAATCTAGTTTGAATCCAACTTTGTTATCAGGATGGTTTTTCCTTGTGGACTATATTTCTACTACTTTAATTTGGACATACTGAAAATACTCACAGCTTCAAGCTTCCGTGGAAATAGAGGGCATTTAAACTGTTCTTCAACCACCAAGATATTTTTATTCTTGAATCCTTCAATTTTCAAGATATGAGAAAAATGTTTCAGCTAAAATGAAAATGGCTTTTCAGAACTTTTTTAACACCTTCCTTTCTTTTATCTCCAAACCTCTGTAGGCAGTTTTCCTGTTGATTACTGCCAATCCTATAGGAAAATAGTATGATACAGATACAGAGATTATCTATAAAATTCCTATTTGAAAAGTAACTGTGTAATAGATATTACTCAGGAGTTTCATGAATTATTATGTAAGTGACATCATTGTCATTCCAATTTTACAGATCAAGAAAAAAAGATCAAATATTAGGTCACAGAGCTAATAAGAGGCTATCACAGGTTAATAATATATATATAAAGTTCCTTTTTACTCATACAGAAATGTTGTTTGCTTCCATTTCCTTTTTTATTTTCTTTAGATAAGGTGAAATCATTTTGTGTGCTATTATTCTACTTGTTTAAGAAATTAAAGCAATAAAATATTGATAAAGCAATATCTTATTCTTATGTGATTAGATGGTAAATCACAAACACACACACATGTGGTATCACTATTTGAATAATTAAATAAATTAAATCACTGAACCAAAATTTAATGATAATATACCTTATTTTCTAAAGTTTAAACATAAATGTAATACTTTGAACAATTATCTAATTATGTGGTCTCAGATAATATGTTTTCATGTTCCTAAAAATGCTTAACATTCTTAATCAATTTAAAATAATTTCCAGGTGCCTGGGTGGCTCAGTGGGTTAAAGCCGCTGCCTTCGGCTCAGGTCATGATCTCAGGGTCCTGGGATCGAGGCCCGCATCGGGCTCTCTGCTCAGCAGGGAGCCTGCTTCCTCCTCTCTCCTCTCTCTCTGCCTGCCTCTCTGCCTACTTGTAATCTCTCTCTCTCTGTGTCAAATGAATAAATAAATAAAAATCTTAAAAATAAAATAAAAATAAAATAATTTCCACTTAAACCTTCCAATATTTTTGTTTTTCTACTATTTTAAATTTACATTTATTACCTCCAAATACATTACTTTTCATATGTAGTATAGTAAGTTCTCTGTGAAGTTGAACATTGACTTCTTATACGTTGTTTTGAATAGCTTCAGTTATTATAATAAACATAAAATAAAGTGTATTTCAAAAGATAATTTGTAATGGATTATTCCATTTTCTTTTTACTTGGTATTCTTATTACTGACTGTTATTACAATATTATATAATTCATTCACTTAATATATTTTTGGGTCCTTTAACTTTTATTTCTGAGGAGATTATATCATATTTATTCATGTTTTGTTAAGTAAATATATCTCTTTTGGTATCTTCATCGGTACTTGGAAAATTTTCAAAGAAAAGGGGGAAGGAAAACATATTGTATATCCTTTTTCCTTAGGTGTCAGTGAATGCTCCCGACCACACACACACAAACCCAGCGTGAATCCTAATAACCAAAGTATAATCAAAGTGTGTATTTTTAAACAACATACTTCCTGAGAGGAGACCCATTTAGCCAATAACTGAGTAATAGATACTTTTACCTTTGGAATTAATAGAAAGCATTATCTGTAAGAAGTTTTAGAATTTGTTTTCTGTAATTCCATACGAGTTCACTGCATTCAATTTTCTCCTTTTCCATGGGGACTTTTTTTTTCTTTTAAATACAGCATGTAGGGCGCCTGGGTGGCTCAGTGGGTTAAAGCCGCTGCCTTCAGCTCAGGTCATGATCTCAGGGTCCTGGGATCGAGGCCCGCATCGGGCTCTCTGCTCAGCAGGGAGCCTGCTTTCCCCTCTCTCTCTGCCTGCCTCTCTGCCTCCTTGTGATCTCTCTCTCTCTGTGTCAAATAAATAAATAAAATCTTTAAAAAATAAAATAAAATAAATAAATACAGCATGTACATTTGATGAGCATGTAAGTATATATTCTTATTGACTCTCAACAATCTCTTGTCACCCGTTTTATTTCTTAATCTGTGTTGTACAGGTAGTGCCATTAAGATGTTTCATATGCGTCAGAAGTAGGACGCAAAGAAGATGATGGAGCTGTAATTACATAGTACATCAAAAGCGATCCAGCTTTGGAATGGCTGAAGGTTACTTCAGTTTCGAGTTAATCTGAATGACCCCAGCTTTATTGCTGTCGAGGTTCCAGAAATGATAAAATGTCAAGTCACTGGAAATAAACCGACAGAACCTAAAAGAAAATGACATGACTAATGCATAGTTTCTCTGATTTGTTCCATATTCTGTAGACTTTATTACTAACTACAATATTTTCTTTAGAAATGCTTGTCTTAATGAATGTGTCTTTCACCTTTCTAAACTGTCTGCCATATAAAGAACAGAAAATTCAGTGCTCTGTATATTTGTGTTTTATGTACACTAAAATCTCAATACACAAAGAAGATGTAAGTGGTCAATCACTGTTTCCCTTCAACTATATCTTAATTTTGGTAGGGCATGTTACTGGATGCACTCGAGTCAGTCTCTTTGGAAGAATGCTACTATTTCAATTTATCACAAGTTTTCCAATGCCATTAGATAATTGTAAAATTCATGGGCATACTGTATGCTGACCACTTTTTAAGAAACTGTTATTTAACTTATATTGACATAGTACTACAAGGAATAGCTATCTTCACATTTATTGTTATTGGCTTCATAAAATCTTCTTTTATAAAACACAAAACTCGTATCTCAGCGTATCGTCCTGAAAAGGGAAACTGTCCTTTATAGTCTGCATTATCTGATGTCCTTCAGATTACCTTTCGGGTTTAAAAATTTTTCTAGCATCGGAGGGTCTCAGTTCTGGCTGAGCTTTTTACTTTCACTAACCATGAAAGATGATGCCAGACTAGATTATTTCCCTTGATTTTTAATTCTTTTAATTTGGCTTTTAATTATTCAAATGAAAAGCTAATTTACAAAGCGAATATGTAATCTGAATCTGCTCCAATTGAATGAATCAGATAGAGTAAGTAGAAATATTACAAGTCCTTTCAGTTGGCTGTCCCTAATTTCCTAAAGATTCCATCCCACCCTCCCCCACCTCAGTCCCCACCCCCACCCCCACCTTGCACTGCTGGCCATATTTGAAATTTGAAATCCACGGCAGCTACCTATCTCTCTCAAATCTCTGTCTGCCAGCTCTGTCTTTGATAATTTTTTCATCTTACGTTTCCTAATTCAATATCTTGTTAGGGAAAGATGTACATACAGTACATTATTCAACTTAGATTTCTATTACTCTGTTTTATAAGGAAAAAAATTCAAGGTCTTTCTTAATACATATTGATGTACCATGACATTGGAATATGACTAACTTTAGTATAGATTCAAGGCTTTTGGTGTTTCTGCAGGTTCTTTATCACAACCACAGGACAAGAGGAAAAGGGTGTGGACGTGTTTCTCATGAATGATACTTCTGCTTAATAGGCATTAAGAAAGGAAGAAAAAAAGGAAATGAAAAATAACACGTGTTTGAGTTTAGTTCAACCTTAAATAACTGTTGCATAATTTCTTGTCATGTCATTGGGGCGCCTGCGTGGCTCCGTCAGTTAAAGTCTGCCTTCTGCTCAGGTCTTGATCCTGGGGTCCTGGGATCCAACCAGGCTCAGGGGGAGTCTGCTTCTCCCTCTCCCTCTGCTACTTTTCCTGCTTGTGCTTTCTCTCTCTCTCTCTCCTGCTCTCTGTCAAATAAATAATAAAATCTTAAAAAAAAAAATTCAGGCATCATCATATTTGCTAGTGTTCAGAAGTGCTTCAGTCGGGTGAGGGTTTAATATGGCTTTTGTGAAACATGCTCTCTAGAAAGTAAGCTGCAACAGTCACTTTAGGTCATGTAGTCATGGCTATTTGAACTCAAATTCCCCTTGGATATCTCTTTACCTTTCTTGTAGACAATGTATGCACAATGTAGCCGATGATTTTAGTCTTCTTCTTTGCTCTGGTTGCCTCAAGTCCAAACTCTACCATAAATCCTGCAAACTTTGAACATCTCTCTATGATATCCACTGTGTGAAGTGTTTAGGGAATAAACTCTAATGAAACATAATCCTAACCTATGAAAGTTGCTAGCTTGATCAGTTAATATGACTTCTTTAACTAAAATTCTTTTGTAATGTCTGTGTAACACTCCATTATTACCACTTGGATTATTATTATTATTTGCCTGTGTTCTGATTTATTTTTTATGTAACTATTAAATTTGTTCTTTTAGGAAGATTTGACAAATTTCCCTTTGAAGGCAGGTATACTGTTAATTATCAAATTAATTGAACAACTATTTTTGGACCACTATAAAAATGTACCTTCTCTTTTACATGGAATCAAACAAATTTAGGTAAACATTTAGCTCTTTTGAGATTAAATAGATGTTTCAATGAGGTAATGTCCATTGAATGTAAATAAGGCTGATTTTAACATTATAGGAGCAAGTAGTGGATATCTATTTTTATGGGGGGGGGCATGAGCCAAATATTACAAGGTTTAACTGTTACCAGGGCTAATGAAATTACCACATTTTGAAACCGTGAAAGAACTACAAGACTTATAAAATAATTGGGAATAAAAAGGAAAGTATTTGGCAAGATTGCTGCAAGGTGTGATTGATTATTTTTCCTCATATTTCTTGAAGCCAATAGCTGAAATATTGAAAGGTAGTTTGATGAATGAACTTTACCATTCAAGAAACATATTAAAGGACTTCCTAATTTAATTTCTACAAATATAAGTAGAAGTTCTAAACAAATTACCCTGGCTTCTTTAACCATGGGAAATTACAATGCAAAATACATTAACAGAAATTAAAACTGGAAAGCAGACATCAAAATTTAAATTTTGCATTTTCGAGTTTAGTTTTGCCTTCACATTTTTACTTCCTCCCATACTCTTCTTTTCCTTATTTTTATTTAAACAAACTGCCGTTTAATCCTTTAATACATATTTTGATGACAAGTCAGTAAAATAGCTTATATCTTTTTCTTAATGTTATGCCATACAAATTTCTAAAACCCTTTTAAGTGATGTATATATTTTCATTTCTAAGAGATATCCCAAATTTTCCTGATTCTAGTATATTTTATTTGGATAGGAATTCTTCTAGGTTTTTCTGGCTCAGTGTCAAGTTCATAGTAATATATGTGCTCCACCTGGTGGTGAAAAATTAAAAAAAAATAAAAATAAAAAAAAAATCAGGGGCAAATAGAACTTTATATCTTGATTTTAGATGTGTGAAAGTACCTTGTAGGATACCCAATAAAAACCTACACAACACTAAATATAATTTGAATATTAGTTAATAGTATAATATACTGAAATTCATTATGGATTAAAATTTTGGTTAACCAAACACATAAACCTTTTATAGGCTGTTTTTAGGTTAATGATTTATACTTAGTGGGTAAATACAGTCTATATATGTATGCAATATATATAAGAAAATATATAATATCTATCTATATATTAGGAAATATAGCCTTAACTTCCTATAAATATCTAGCAATCATCTATCTATCTTTCTGTATTTTATCTCTGTCTTGTATCTTGGATTCTGTGGTATTGGTACCAGTTAATTAGACGGATTTTCCTGCCCATCTATTTGATAGTTGGCTCACTTTGACGCTGTTAGTATGTAAAATTCTTCCTCACAGTAATACAAATTTCACACCCTTTACTTTTTAAAATTCCCAATTAAAATTCTAAAGCAGGACCTACTGAAGTGAAAAGTGAAGTTATTACTTCTAATCGTAACTCTTAACTTGACAGCAAACTCCCTTTTTGATTTTGCACCATTATTTTCTAAATTTGATTTACTTTCTATATAGTATATTTTTCTATCCTAGTAATCTTTCTCTACGCTTTACTAACTCCACTGTCAACATGAATTATACATTTCTTGTCAGGTATCTTCCATCTGAAAGTTCCTGAGTCTTCTCCTATTGGCTCGGCCATTGGAAGAATAAGAGCTGTGGATCCTGATTTTGGACAAAATGCAGAAATTGAATACAATATCGTTCCAGGAGATGGGGGAAATTTGTTTGACATCATCACAGATGAGGATACACAAGAAGGAGTCATCAAATTGAAAAAGGTACTTAGACAAGTTTTTGGAGAGTTGACTTACCCACTGTTAATTAAAGAACAAAATGACTAAAAGTTGTAAATGACAGAAATTTTTTCTTCAATTAGCAGTATTTTAAATAAAAAAAGACCAGGTGACTTAAGTACTTCTTCAGGCACTTGTATTCTGCAATTCAACAGATATATATTTTTTTGTTGAAACAGCCCTATTAATACAATTAAATTATTAAAAATGTTTTCCAGAATTTAATTGTAATTTAATTTTTTTGTTTCACACTTAAACAAAAAGATTAACTTAAAAACAAGACCCCACAGAGCTTGATCTTGCCCCTCTCATGACTTTTCTGAGAATATAAATATCTAATTCACACATTGTTGGTGAGAGTTTATATCATAATAGAAGAATCCATATGTGGGTAAACCTGTACTACAGACGAATAGAAGATGAGCAAGGGTAATGTTGGGCTTGAAGGGGTTTTAAGGAGGTAAGTGAAAAGAAGGATTAATAAGAAAGAGAATGGGAGGGAGGAGGGAAAGATAAAGGAGAGAAAGAGAGGGAAAGAGATGGAGAGAGGGAGGGAAGGAAAGGCAAACTGGGATGGAAAGCCATTTAGTAATATTAAATAGACTGCTACAAAAGAGAATTGCAGAAGGGGAGAACATAATTTGAAATACTAGTTAGGGTATAGTCTGTCTTTTGTTGGGTTGGCATGAAGAAGAGATATGCAAATGTGAGAAACAGAAAAATCACAATTATGATTGGGGCGTGTGGATTGTTTCCCTAACAATGGAGCAAATTATAGGAATTTTCAATAATGGAGTACAGACTAACTAGTAGAACTCATTTAATTTAGTACTGCTTTCTTCTCTCCTGCAAAGTATACTCTATTTCCCCCGAACTGCAGAATATGATATACATTTAATAATTGTGATTATTTTAGCCTACAAGAAGCATTTTTGCAGCCATTCCCATTAATTAGGTTTCCGTTTCCATATTTGCTCAGTAACTCTGAATTTTAACAGAGAAATAATACATACGGCAATAAAAAATAATATTGAAAAGAAACACAATTTCTATACAGATTATTGAGCAACTTTTTATTTCCACTATTGCACATAAATTGTACCTTTTCTAGAAATTACTTTAACCACATGATTTCATTCAGCAAAATTATACATTTATGTTGCATTTCAATGTACAGTTTAAAAAGTATGTGTCAAATTCTTATTAACTTTACTTCTTTATTGTTTGTTCTTCTTTTGCCCGTTTTTCTCTTTTCTATTCAGTAACAGGTCAATAAGAGTGTTATCACTTATTTTTTCTTTAAAAAAAAACTACATTTAAATAACTTACAAATGTTAATTTAAGTGGAGCAAATATGTATTCTCTGACTAATAAGAAAAATAATAGAAAACATTTTACATCAACAGTTCATAAAATTTAAGTATGAAATTAAGTAAATTTACAAAGTAAAATTGAGGTACAGAAGAGTCAATATTGTATATACTAGATTTTTAAAATGTATATATGTATGTATATTTATAGTTATTATAACTATATTTTATATTTACACATGTTTTATATTTATATTTTTATTTACACACATTTACCATCTTTGCCAATAAATGATTGGTGTCTAAGTGTCCATCTGGGAGAATGAGTGGCACTCTTATTTACTTTTAAACACAATTGAAAAGGGAGTTGTGTGCTAACTATAGTCTTTTTATTATATCAAAATGGCTTAATCGTTGAAAGTAATTTTAAAAAAAGAAAGTAATGATTCAGTAATATAAATCAACTTTTTGTAACTATTCACTTATACATCTTCACTAAAGCTGTAAGAACAGACCTTTTCTCTTTTTAGCTAATGAAAGATTCATAAGGAGTCATGTCATTTATTTTGTTGCATTTATTTTATTTAATTTTTGGAGAATTTTCTTTCTTAACTAGATTAAAATTGAGATTTGTAAAATTATGACCTGACATTATTAAAATTGACTTGCACAATATAGAAAAGCCATCTGAAAAGTCTATCTCCAAGTATACAAAATACATTTTTCTTCCTGCAGGATGAATACTTGTCCATTTTACTGGCCTCAAATTTCTTATCTAAATAAGGTTCAGTGTCCATACCTAACATTCACTCCTTCATTCAACAGGTATTGATGGGGAAGCCACTAAATCCATGACCCCACTCTGGATTCTGGGGTTAGAGCAGTAAACAAAACAGACCCATTCCCTCCACTCCAGTAGCTTCCACTTAGTTGGGGGAAGACAGATGATAAATCCCAAAGCACTGTCTTCAGTGATCGATTCAAGCTTGAGAAATGGAAAGCAGAATACAGGGATGCAGGTGATATGGAGAGTGGTGGCTCTTACAACAAGGTGGTCCAAAGGTTGACAGGGTGAAATTTCAGCAGAGACTGAAGGAAGCAAGAAACGACTCCTGTAGTTTTTCTGAGTGAAGCATGTTCTACAAAGATCCTACAGCCGCTGCAAGGAGGCCAGTGGGCTGAGTGCAGCCAGGGAAAGGGGCCCCAGTGACCCTCATCAGAGACAAGGTCAAAGATGCAGAGGAAGGGCCCATCACGGACAGCCTCACAGGCCTGGCCACGGACTTGAATTAGATCATGGTATGGAAAGCCTGGGGGGACTTTAGATTTAAATTACCTTTACTGTTGTGAAGCCAGGATAATGTGGTGTTCTCAGGGGAATAATGACTAGGAAGTAAGGATAGAAATAGACCAGTTAAGGGGTGCCTGGGTGGCTCAGTTGGTTAAGCCTCTGCCTTGGGTTCAGGTCATGATCTCAGGGTCCTGGGATCGAGCCCCGACATCGGGCTCCTTGCTCAGCAGGGAGCCTGCTTCTCCTTCTCTCTCTGACCCTCCTCACTGCTTGGGCATGCTCACTCTCTCTCTCGAATAAATAAATAAAATCTTAAAAAAAAAAAAAAAAAGAAAGAAAGAAATAGACCAGTTAAAAGACTATAGAAATAATCCCAGAAACTGTTGATGAGATATGGACCATGACTTTCCTAGTAATTGAGGTTGTGAGAAATGGTGAGATTCTGGCTAGATTTTAAAGGAACAGCCAAAGCATATTTTCATAAAATATTCTGATCATCTGGCAAATTACCCAAACATTTGAATAGATGCGTTCTTAGTGTTGTAATTTGTTTTAATCTCTCAGTGAGGAACCACCAGAAGCAAACCCTATCTGTTAACCTATAGTTCTGCTGGGAAAGAAAATTGCAACCTGCAGAGTACATCTATTAAATTTTAAAAAAAGGAAAATACCCCAGGAGAACACTTCTATAACAAAATTTTAAAATTAGATATCACCTGTACCTGTCTTCCTACTTACCTACCTACCCACCTATCTGCTATATATATTATATTTTGTGTGTGTGTACAAATAAATATGTGTAGATATATGACTTGATTAAATATGGTGGTATGATTTCATAAAAATGAATAGAAAAAGTCTTTTGCATAAAACCCATGAAAAAGTCAAAATTAATTTAAACAACTGCAATTCTTTAGAGGTTTTTTGTTTTTGTTTTTACTTGGGGGGGTGGGGGGTGGGCGAGACTGTATTATAGAATTATTTCTGCATATATTCTGTAAGTTCTCAGGAAAGTTTACCTTGCACTTAGCTTTAGGAGTCCCAGAAGAATTGGATGGGTAATAATAAGTAAGTATGTAAACATCAACAGCAGTGTTTCAGTTATAGGATGATCTTTAAATTAGTGTTTTAAAAATGTTCCCTTCAATAGCTCAGCATAAAATTACAAAAAGGAGTTTTAATGTAAAACCAAATTCATATAGGAATTATGTTATTAATGCATTCAGAAAGTCCAAAAATATATATCGTATCTTCGAATATGTAGCTGTTTGTTAAATGTCGGTTATTGTATTTGTTTGGCTAACATGAGCATATGATACTCTTTGCTTTCAGAGTTTTTCTTTTCTTAATTCATTTAACAATCAATTAAAATACTTCAAGTTCTCTGAAGCACATATTCTCATTATTGTTTTATTTCCAAAATATTTATTCGCCTTCCCTTTAGTATATCCCTTCCCTGTTTCTGAGGAGGGTCAAAGTGAATAAAAATGATGGCTCAGTCAGTTAAGCCTCCAACTCTTGATTTTTATTTTTATTTTTATTTTATTTATTTTTATTTTTTTAAAGATTTTATTTATTTATTTGACACACACAGAGAGAGATCACAAGTAGGCAGAGAGGCAGGCAGAGAGAGAGGAGGAAGCAGGCTCCCTGCCGAGCAGAGAGCCCGATGCGGGCCTCGATCCCAGAACCCTGAGATCATGACCTAAGCCGAAAAGAGAGGCGNGCTCCCTGCTGAGCAGAGAGCCCGATGCGGGCCTCGATCCCAGAACCCTGAGATCATGACCTAAGCTGAAAAGAGAGGCGTTAACCCACTGAGCCACCCAGGCGCCCTCTTGATTTTTAGCTCAGGCACGATCTCAGGGTCTTGGGAGGCAGCCCGGAGATGGGCTCTGAGGTGGTCATGGAGCCCTGCTTACGATTTTCTCTCTCTTCTTCGCTCTCTCTGCCCCTCCCCACTGCTCTTGTTCTTTCTCTCTCTCTCCCTCCCAAATATGTAAATAAGTATACTGAGAGCATAAGGCATCTTAATTTCAGCAATTTAATTAATTCGTTTATTTTTAGTGCAAGAAAGAGAGGGAACATGAGAGAGCAGGGGGAGGGGGAAGAGGGAGAAAGAGAATCTCAAGCAGACTCCACACCCAGTGTGGAGCCTGAAGGGGGGCTTGACCCCACAATTCTGAGATCATAGCCTGAGCCAAAATTAAGAGTCAGGCACTTAACTGATGTAGCCTCCCAGGCACCCCCTCAGCAATTTTATTCTTAATTGAAAAGGTAATTGAAATATATTTTACTCAGTTGTTTCTTTTCTACTGGATAACAGAATAAATATGTGTTTATTATATACTTATCAGTTCTAAATGTAAAATTACATGAGTTTAAAACATTCAAGGACTGAAAATAGAAATATCCTTATAGAAGCACTGTCTTTTTCTTGTCACTATGAAGAAATTAAAGCAATTAAAATAGTGGGGTGAATAAGTTGTGCAAAAGGACAATTTTATTATCTTGCATAATTTCTCAAATAGTCCTCTACCATTTCTACAAAAATATCTATTGCTAACTTGTAAATAAAGATAGTGTAAGTTAAAGTAGAGAATGATGAAGTGGTTTCTTTATTTTGAAATAAGTAAAACTTCTTGATTTAAAAAAGAATTCTTACTATTTGATGTGACTTGGAAAAATTATTTCATCCCAAATAAACATTAACTGTGATCCCACTGAATTCAAAGCAGAATTCTTTTTTATACCTTAAGAAAGAAAGAAAGAAAGAAAGAAAGAAGGAAAGAAGGAAAGAAGGAAAGAAGGAAGGAAGGAAGGAAGGAAGAAAGAAAGAAAGAAAGGAAGAAAATGCTCTGTTCTTCACCAGGATTTTCTAGTAAACAGGCTAAGCTCTTAGCAGGTCCCATGGAGCAATTCATTGTTACTTATGCCCTGTTAGTAAAACTGTTCTTTTGCAGTCAGAGGGCCAAGAAAGACGTTCACACCAGATGATTTGGTAGGAGAGCACCATCATGTGGTTAATTTTTGAATAACTCTAAGGGGAAAAAAGCCAAAAAAAAAAATTGCAACAACTTATTTTATGTAACCAAACATACACTTTAATTTATTAAGTTTAAAACTCTCCTGTTTTTAGCTAGTCTGCATGCATGCATAAGCCTGAAGAAAAATAAGTGGTGTTCTTTGTTTCTGTAAATATTATGCCCCAGGTTTTATAAATATTTGTCATAATCTCTTTGAAACATCTTACCTAACTTCGCTCATCAGTCTCATAAACTCTAAACTAGCTCCCAAACTGAAGTCACCAAAGTAGATTGTTTTGCTCCCTACAGGCATTTAAAGCTACAGTCTGTTCAAACTCAGAAGGACCAACGTCAAATTCCTTCTCTTCTCCCAACCAAAGTGCTCCTGTTCATACCTTCTTTCTAGATAAGGTTCCGTCTCCCGTCCAGTTTCTTAACCCCCAGATCTAGGCTTTTTCTTATGCTGCTTCTGTTGCCATCAGCCACCTCTTGCCAAATACGGCGCGAAGACTGGCTTCTGATTTCTCCTGAACGTGAGTCAAAATCTCCCTCTTTCTCCTCCTACTGGATTGACTTGCACACTCTTGGTTCTTCCTCCTACCACAGTGTTGGCTATTCTCAGAGGATGACACCTTGCTTGTCTTCATTTAGCTTAGCCTTTCCTCTGTTCTTCTTACTCTTATGCTTAAATCCTTTTTTTTATTTCCATCATTCATAAGATACAGAACAAATTGTATATTTTTAATTATCATCTCTTGCACACGCACATGCTACATTCTACCCGTATCAAATTCACCACAATTTCTACCAAATATGCTGTTCTTCCTTTTGCATAGAAGACACTGTCCCACATGAGTATCTTAATTGGTTCCTTCCTTTTCTTTTTTTTTTTCCCAGTTTTCTTCCATACCTCACACCGAAGACTTCCATGAGTCCCTCAGAAAGTTGATCACTTCTTACTTCCTCCCCGACTGTCAGCATTTCTTTCAAAACACCTATGATACTTACGGCATTCATAGTTTAAGCACATCTGATTATTTCTACTATATGTTAGCTGCCTAAAGGCACTTTATCGTATGTACATTTCTGTTGTCGTGATAAAGGAAATGCTTGAAATATACAGGGTGTTTACATTTTTTGTTGACTAAAGGACACATGTCTTATGTTGGTTTCCCGGTTTGATTTATGATGCATTATTTTTTTAGTTCTCAATACTAAGTTTAACATATTTTATGACATGCAAATGAGAAATAAACTCGGAGAAGAAAGATAACTTTTTCGAAATCACACAGCTTGCAGTAAATGATAGTACTTGTTTGAAAAGCATATTAACTCTTGTAACTACTGTTACAAACAATATATATTAGAAGTAAAATGTGAGGTTGGTTATTCGAGGAAGTTCAGGAGATAATCGGCCTCCTTAGATAATCGTGATTTATACTGTGTGTGCATATAAAACATGTATTTTACTTAAGTTAATGTAATCTTCTTTCATTTTTGGGGAAAATCTTACCCAAAATTCTCAACTAGAAGCACTAGAATTTCTTTCAATATTCTTTTTTGTTTTGTTGTGTCTTACTGAATTGTCACTGAATTAGTTACTGAATTTGTTCCGAAAGTATTGTCACTAAAATAGGGCCATAGAACTAATAATGCCCATGATTCTTAAGTTAATTCATTAAAACTATAAAAAATTTGGAGTGTCACAAAAACCCCAAATGTAACTTATGCACGTAAAAATTAAATGCATTTCTAAAAAATAGTTCTGTGACAAATTTATTTAGAGTTATGTTTTATGAAATGTATGTTTCTTCACTTTCATAATTTTATTTAGAAAATACTTTTTTGTCTGGTCATTCCATTTTTCTTAAGATTTTTTTTTAGTTGTAAAACTGAGATGCTGTTGAAATTTGTCAAAAACTAAAATTCAGGTTTTAAAAATGGCCACATTTGATTTTTCCCCTCTGCTGTTCAGGCATTCTCACCTATAATGTAAGAACTCTTATCGCTCAATATTATCCCTCAAATAATTACTTCACTACTTTTTAGTAAGTTGCTGAGTTGAATTCCTTCCTCAAAGGCTACAGGATACACACACACTTTCTCATCTACCCCCAACACACGGAACACACATCTGTCTCCCAAGTTTTGCACTTTCTCATAGTATTTATTGCCACCCAACATGCTACATATTTTGCATATTTCTCTACTGTTGTCCATCAAGTCCTAGAAGACAGCAAACTCCTTGCAGGGGGTGATTTTATCTGCTTGGTTCTAGCATCCATAATAATGTCTGGAACATGGTAGGATGTTCCAGAAATGTTTATTGAAAGTTGGAATGAAATGTCTCTGGAATTTTGTCCTTGCTCACCTTCCACGAGGCTCATTTCCTCTGACTCCCCCAGAGGAAGCCTGGTTCTTCTCATCTCATTTCCTAGCATTACATCCTCAGAAATGAACTTCCTATTTGCTCTATGTAATTAGGTTCCCTTCTGTCCATTATCCCACTTTCCTCATATATCTTCACACTCTCTGAAAATTATGAACTTAGTTATATTTTGTTGTTGTTTTTGCTGTGGCTCTCCCTGTCTACAATATAAAGTTCACAATAAAATGGACTTCATTTAACTTATTAGCCAACATATTCACAATTCCAGACATTTGATTCAATAGGTGTGGATTTAAGTTGATTTGAAGAAATGAAAGAAGTAGGTGCAGACACTACCTACAGATGATTTACTATGTAATTTGAGTCATGGTAGAGTTTTAGAATAATTTCTTATGGAAACGGAAAGTGCTAGTAACAAATAAATAAATTGATTACCATGTTGATCCTCAAACTAAGTTTTGGGAAACTTCATTTTCCTCTAAGAGGATGCTTGACCTGAAAGTGTTATCTTTGTAGCGCACCCTGGCATAAGAAGCTTACCTTACAAGATCTTATCCTTCTTGCCTTTTCATCATGGTTTAGCCTGGTATATAACTCTGTTTTCTGCTTGGCCTAAAAAGCATTAACCCTGTTTTGGATAAAAGTACAGCTGTCCCTCATTTGCATGGATTGAAAAATTTCCCTTCCATTGACCAGTAAGAACTACTACTGATTGAGAAGGAAGAGTCTTGTCACGTAAGCATAGGTTCCATTGAATCAAGACTGTACTCTCTTGCTGAAATAACGCAGATACACGTAACAATTGAAGCAACATAGGGGAGTGAAAAGTAAAGAGTGATGAAAACACAGCTGTGGTGGGTCAGAGAATGCTGTCACAGGGTCCTCCGCTGAAATCTCAGGGTCTCTCGGGCTGAAATCTACATGTCAGCTGGGGTGAGATCTGAGTGGAAGCTTAGAGGTGTTTTCCAAGCTTACCGGTTGTTGGTAGAGTTCATTTCTTTGTGGCTTTATGCTGGAGGTCTGTGTTTCTTGCTAATTATTGGCCATGTTTCAGTCTCAGCACCTGGAGGCGTCCCTTAGGCACTTGCCAGATGGCTCCTACCCTCACAAGTTTACTCCTTCGAGGCCAGGGGGAATTTATTTGTACTGCCTTTCTTTTAACAGCTCACATGATTACGTCTGACCCCTCAACTAAAATCTTCCATTTATTTATTTATTTATAGGGGGAAATACATATTTGATTTGATTTATTTTATTTTCAATGATCCAAGATTCATTGTTTATGCACCACACCCAGTACTCCATGCAATATGTGCCCTCCTGAATACCCACCACCAGGCTCACCCATCCCCCACAACCCCGCTAAAATCTTCCTTTTAGTTAACTCAACATCACGCGAAGAAGACCCCTCGTTACAGTCGCATCATTTATTTTTCCATAAACTTGAATTCCTGGGGTTGGATCCGAAGCAATTCACAGGAGGCTCACACAATCAAGGGAGGGAATTATGTAAGAGTGCATGTCATGGGACAGAAATCTTGAAGACATCTTGAAATTCTACCAAAGCTCTGATTTTTCAAATTCCTCAAAATATATCTACATCGACATTTCCACTCAGCATTATCTAGACCCAAGTTGAGGCCTGAAAAATCCTAGAGAGTTATTGTTTTGCATTTTACGCCAAAATTGCTTATTCTTCTTTGAAATGAAAAAAGTCATTTAGCAATTAATATTTTATGTACTTTCCCATGACCCGGACTCCAGCAAAGTAAGAGCTGAGAAAGTGGCTAAAAATAAAGATGCAAAAAGGTGATCTTTGCCCAGTTCCTCCTTGATGCTCTGATGAACAACTATGCATATTACACTGTGCTTCTCCCTAGTTGTATCTGTTACCATGCAGCTCCCTACAATGTTAATGGTTCCCTGCAAATTCTGGTCTGACAAACTTTACTTTCTTGAAACACCCTTAGAAGCAGGGAATTAGTCAATTAAATTCTTTTTAATCTATCATTTTCTTACTTTTCTAGAAAGGTGCATGAAATCAAAAGGACCCCAAGCAATGCCATGAAGGTTTCTATTTATTGTGCAAGAGCTAAATTAGCTCAGCTTCATAGTAATGGAATTCTGTCATAGAAGATGATTAATTTTCTAAGAATAAAAAGTAATCCTATTTGTTCTATACCTATTTCTTTTTTTTTTAAGATTTTATTTATTTATTTGACACAGAGAGAGAGAGATCAGATCACAAGTAGACAGAGAGGCAGGCAGAGAGAGGAGGAAGCAGGCTCCCCACTGAGCAGAGAGCCCGATGCGGGCCTCGATCCCGGGACCCTGAGATCATGACCTGAGCCGAAAGCAGAGGCTTTAACCCACTGAGCCACCCAGGCGCCCATATACCTATTTCAAATACGGGAATATTTGTTGGTTGTGAAGTTAGATGAATTTCCTCCTTCAGCACCACCAGTCCCAACCCCCAAAAGGAGAGGTAGTCCGCCAGATGGTTTGGATAAAGTCAACTAGAGGGAGGTCAGTATTGATTCTCTTTGCTGTGTCGGAGCTACTCATTTTTATAAAATGGCATTCCCCAGGGTCAGGATCATGAAGAAGGAGGCATTTAGGATGTTACTGTGGCATGTCTTCTAGAATTTTCTCCAATTCTTTGATGACTGCCCAACACAAGTTTTCAGTCTCAAAATAATCTGTACGTACAAAAAGTTTCATCTCACTCCCTGATCACCAAATATTTGCTTGCTATGCAAGGTCAGAAGTTCTGAAAAGGCATAGACTATGTGTGATATCCTGATATCAGGACAAAGAAAAAGTGTGGAAAGTTTTCAGCATTCTTCTTCCATTGCTGGGCTTGAAATGGACTTTGAGGTGGGAGTCAGTCCATCAGGTGGGTGTGGCATGTTATAATCAAGTAGGTAAATAAATTATAGATCTTGTCTAGAATGAATTCTCCTAATCATGCAAATAATCAGGAGCATTTTAAGGTCTAGGAGAAACAAGAGAGGGAAAAGGGAAATAGTTGGTATTAGCTTCTTTATTTTAAAGAGTTAACTCTAGGCCCTCAAGAAGGAGTATGTATAAGGCAGGACAGCTCAATTCGTTTTCTAGTCAAAAGGACCTAAGGTGCTAAATTCAAAATAGTCTTACTTTAGAAGATAAGAGTCACCAAAAAAAAAAAAAGAAGAAGAAGAAGATGATGACAACGGGGGTCACTATGATGGAAAATTATATTGTTTAACATTCATAGAGCATTTAGAGTTTACAAAAATTATTTTTGGGAGGTTTATAAAAATTCTTGATGTTATATTTCTATTCAGTAATAGCCGTAATATCAAGCATGGTGTACTATACACGCCATTCTTTACTGTTCCTGGCTTAAAGATAAATTGAAATTCCTAACAGGAAAGAGATGGGAATAGAAGAAAATTGATATTATATTGATATAACTGGCAAATAACTAAAAATATGGGAAGTAAAAGGAAACACTGAGTGTAAAGCAGATGAAAGCGTGAACAAAAATTAGGTGAATTAGATAAAATAAAGGAATAATTACAAGGAAAATAAATATGGATTCCCCTGAATGGAAATTATTGTGAACAAAACTTAAATGCCACATCTAGGAGGTGTTACTGTTTTCTCTAATACACTCTGTGGAATTGTGAGAGTTTTTGAGGATTTCACAGTGATTTTTTTTAATTTTCTCTCTTCATCCTCAGAGAAAATGCATACAAAGACAATCTTGTCCTTAAGAGAGAAATATGCCTCCTTTATTTCCCCCAGGTGTGCTGAAGCAAAAACCAGATGTGTTGACACAGCAATTAGCAAGTCATTGGAATCATACCAGAGGGAGTTAATTTAGAAAACAGAAACTTTTAAAGGTCCCTGAAAATCTCTATGTTAATTTCACGTTGTCTTAGTTTTCCATAGGTGATTAGAAGTCAGAGTCATTGATCTTAAAGTTTATATAGAACACCAGAGCAATACCATATGTTCAGAATATAATATTTTCAGTTATTGGGAACATAAAACTAATATTCACCATAAAAGTGAAAAAATAGTAGTAAAGTTAAAATAGAGAATTAGTGACTTCATGGACAAATGACTTTAAAATACTATGGTTCACAATTTTCTTTAATTTTATTACATATGTTCAAGGTAAAATATTGGTAAAATAACCTGATGATTTTATTACAGTGCCTATTGATTATATATATAATGCTGAGAAATGCTGAGAACAGCAGAGACAGAAATGCTTTGTATAATTACCACAATGTATATTTTAAATCCTGACATAGTCCTTTTTTAGTGAAAAGATCTAAATATTCAAAAATGTTTAATAAAAAATGATATTATCATCAACTAAGAAATGTGGTCCAAGAAAATAATTTTTTTGTTGTTGTACCAATTTTTTAACTGGAATATATATATATATATATATATATATATATATATATATATATATATATATATACACTGTCAAAGATTGTTTCAATTTTATTGTGTTTTAATTACAGCTTGATTCCACTAGATGTCAGTATTGTATAAGATTAGAAAATGCTTCCCTTAAAGTTTCTCTGGCTGTTTTAACTACTTGTAAAATGAGTTAAGTCCTACTTAAGCATGTATGTGCACATACGTGCCATTTTAATATATGCAACTGATTATCTTTATGAGTTACCTAGAATATTTTACAAGTGGGTCATTCTGAAAATGTTTCCTTACCCACTAATTAAAAATTTTGAAAGCGGTACAAAGTTGGTATTAACTTGCAAACGCTCTGAAACCATGTTCACCAACTTTGCTACATTTTATATGAATGTACCTCTTCCTTTTTGATGTGTCCTCATTACAGCCATTAGATTTTGAAACCAAGAAGGCTTATACTTTCAAAGTAGAAGCCTCCAACGTTCACCTCGACCATAGATTTCACTCCGCCGGCCCTTTTAAAGACACGGCCACGGTGAAGATCAGCGTGTTGGATGTGGAGGAACCCCCGGTTTTTAGCAAACCGCTCTACACCATGGAGGTTTATGAAGACACTCCAATCGGGACCATCATCGGCGCTGTCACCGCACAGGACCTCGACGTGGGCAGTAGTGCTGTTAGGTAAGACGAGGAAACATTCTTATTTTCTGTGGGTCAGAAAAAAGAGGGAAAAAAAAGCTCTCTCCAAACCTGGATGAATGATTTCGTTTGGCGATAGGAGACTTGAAAATGCAATGCCTTTGCATGATAAGTATTAGGTGAAAAGCCATAGGATTTGAGCAAAAACATCTGCTATCAATCCCTGTAACAGGGTTTGACGGTAGTGTGATGTTGGACATGGCACTCAAGCTAACCAGTCTCAACTTTTTATCTATAAAAGGCATTTCATAATACAATCTCACAGGATGATTTCCCATGGTTAAGGATATACTTTCACAGTGCCTAAAATAGAGTGGACATGTAATTCATTTTTCAATTACCCTAAAATCTCTCTTACCAAAAGTTAGTGTTTGAAAAAGATGGTTTTACCATTTGCACTTTGCAGTTCATTTTTTGCACTGACAATTGTGTCCACTGATGAAAGTAGTTAGAGCCAGTCCTGGGGTAAGATGAATCATGGAACTGTTCAAAGCCCAGGCTTTACAAAAAGGTCCTATTGATGTAAGGATATAAGGCTACTGGGTAGTGAGTCGACAAAGAGTCAAAAAATAATCTCTTTCTCTCCTCCTACCACAAACCCATACATTCCATTTGCCTACTACTGAAACATTATGGGGTTTTCCTTTCTCTCACTTATACACTGATCCTGCAACGTATCTTTTTTAAAGATTTTATTTATTTATTTGAGAGAGGGAGGGAGGGAGTTGGGGGAAGAACAGAGAGAGACGGGCAAGTAGAGTTCATGCTGAGTGTGAAGCCCCATGTGGGTCTCGATCTCATGACCTTGAGATCACCAACTGGGCCAAAATCAAGAGTTGGAAGCTTAAGTGACTGAGCCACCCAGGTGCCCCAGATCCTGCAACAATATTTTGAGACTTACTATTGATTCAACTGTTTCTTCTGTACATTTACATCCCCTGCTAACTGTCCACATCCCACATGTGCATAAGTCCTGGGAAACAAACAAACAAACAAACAAAAAATAAGGAAGAGAGAGAGAGAGAGAGGAGAGACAGAGATTTGTTCTGAATCTTCCACCACTAAAGGGGTTGAACCTTCATAGAAAATCAGACCAAAGAAAAGTAGGCTTTTAATACAAAAACACTGTTGCCATAGGGAACATGTGTAGACATATATCTAATAGGATTTTATGCCATGGGGGGATAATAAAAAAATGCATAAATCATTCAGTGGTTACCTCAACACATTCATAGCATATAGGAAAAATCTCAGGAAAGGGCTTGGGAGCATTCACCTGAATCTCTTTCTCAAACTGATCTGACTATTCCCCTTCCTGAAACATGTCGGTGGTCAAGAGAGAACTCTAAAAAAACACATTTGTCTTGGGAAAGAGAAGAAAAAGGGCTATTACTGAGTGCCGCTGCATGTCAGGTCGAGTGCTGGCTAATTTACTCATTGGATTCCAGTTGTTGTTGTACATATCCGTATTACAATGTGATTCACTCTCAGTTGAACTCCAGAGCCCATCTTTATTACCAGTGTTTGGAGGGGCATTCTCAAGAATCAGCTCCATTCGTCGTTGTTATATATTAACCTGTTATCATTCATCAATCCTACACTTGAGACCCTGAGTGTTGTTGATAATTGTGGAAGTGGAAAATGCCTGATGAATAGATTTACAGGTAATTTCAAGCATATAAACAGTTATGGAAGAAATATGGAAGCCTGTAAAGAAAGTAATAAAAAGGTAAATAAATATGGATTGAAACTCTCTATGGTTCAATAAATGAGAATTTTGGACCACAGTGAAACACAGTATCTAGAGAACGTGCTCTCTTGTTTAATTTACTGTACGTTCTATCTTTGAAGACTGATAAAAGCATGATAGAGTCAAAATATTAATAAGATATTATTTTAATGCAATATGTAAAAAACCAAAAAGTTAAAAAGTTTATTAGTAAATCTACCACCTGGTAAAGGTAAGGTGAGGGTTACAGACTTCCAAATATAACCACATGTTTAGAGTTAAGACCCTGGTGTTAAGAATAAGGAAGGCTACATTTTTGAGATACTCTTGAACTACAAGACTGATTTTGGAAGAGGGGAAGTTTGCTGTCACAGGAGCTAGTGTCTGACAAGAGCTACTTTATGTGGGATAAAGTAACATCCCTAGTCTTACTTCTAATGGGTAGCAGCCTGACTCACTAAAGCTGTGGACACAGATGGATCTAATTGATCCCCGGGAGGGGTTGTCAAAAAACAGAGCTGCTTTTGAATCAACATGAAAGCTGTCTTACTTCCATGTCCTTGGAGTAAACAATCAGCTTGAATCATGTCAGTTGAGGAAACATGGGGTATGAATCATCTTTTTTTTTTTTTTTTTTTTTTTTGGTCTGAAAACATGTTGGCTCACTTAAGAATGGTAGTGAAAATATGTTGTGAAAAATAAGCATCAGAATGTGAAATTTCTTGATGTGTTTAGGTACGCTCTGTTTGTTTTGTTTTCCTTTGCCTAACCGTCTTTTCACAGGGTTGCTGGGTGAGGTATTAATCTAGGGCTATGTTATTCCATGCCAGTGGGTATTTTATTAATAGTATTATTTTATTATCGCTGAGCACAGCAAAGAACCAGAGTGCAATGGCATTAAGCAACTTTGAAGAAGGTTAGGAGTAATGACTCCACATGCATGCAGTTGACCTTTGAAGATTGTGGGGGTTTAGGGGTGCGGACCCTCTGCCTAGTCGAAAATCCACTTATAACTTGACTCCCCCCAACCTTAATGACTAAGAGCCTACTGTTGACCAGAAGCCTAATGGATAACATAAACAGCAGATAAACATGTATTTTACATGATGTATGTATTCGATACTGCATTCTTACAGTAAAGTAAGCCAGAGAAATAAAGATGTTATTAAGAGTATCATAAGGAAGATAAAATGGATCTATAATACTGTACTGTATTGAAGAAGACCCATGTATTAGTGGACCTGCCCAGTCCCAACCCCTATTGCTCAAGGGTCAAGTGTATACCGTGTCTGGTCCCCCATCCCAAGCTTGATTTCTAGTTATTGTTTCCTTTACTCTTCTAGCCTTTGCCACTGGATACATTGATTTCTTACTTCTAATCTTCTAATGCTCTATATCCTTTGGCTGTTATTATATAATTCATGGGAATGATTTCTAGTGTGTCAAATCAATGGAATGAGTATGCTCACTGTCAGTGAGTTGGGGGATATTCACAGCAGTAGTGTCTTAAGTTTAGAAGTGGAATTTAAAATATGTGGGGTGCCTGAGTCTGTTAAGCATCGGACTTTTTTTTTTTTTTGTCAGAGAGAAAGCACAAGCAGGGTAAACTGCAGGCAGAAAGAGAAACAGGCTTCCCACTGAGCAAGGAGCCCAATGGGGGACTGGATCCCAGGACTCTGAGATCATGACCCATGCTGAAGGCAGACGGTTAACCAATTGAGCTACCCAGGTGTCCCAAGCGGCTGACTCTTGATTTTGGCTCAGATCATGATCTCAGGGTCATGAGATCGAGCCCCACATCAGGCTCCACACTCATTTTGGAGTCTGCTTCTCTCTCTCTCCTTCTGCATCTCCCCTTCTCTCTCTCTCTCCCTCAAAAATAAGTAAAATCTTTAAAAAAAAGAAATTTAAACTATGTGATCACTATTCAGTTATATTGAGAATTAATATTTGTTTTTTAAAAGATTTTATTTATTTATTTGACACAGAGAGAGAGAGAGAGAGAGAGATATCACAAGTAGGCAGAGAGGCAGGCAGAGAGAGAGGAGGAAGCAGGCTCTCTGCTGAGCGGAGAACCTGATGCACGGATTCGATCCCAGGACCCTGAAATCATGACCTGAGCTGAAGGCAGAGGCTTTAACCCACTGAGCCACCCAGATGCCCCAGAGAATTAATATTTGTTTTGAGTATGAGTGATTTGCATTACAGCAAGATTTCAGTTGATAATTTTGCTCAGTGTGTGCCAATTTTCTTTTGTTCCAAAGATATAAAAATCTTTGTTATCCTATGAATTTTAAAAGAAAATTTAATCGAATGATTTTGAATATAAAACAAGAAGGTAAATTCAATTCTAAACTCAATCTCTGTAAGAAGTATTGGATGATAAGAGACTGATGACACAATGTAAAATCTATTTTGTGCATATAAACTTCCACATTTAAGTTCAAAATTATAGAATTTAATAGACCAACTGAATAGTTCCTTTTTCATGTTATCTTTTGTGTGCAATGATATTTCTAACCAAAACCTACCACTTAAAATTGATTAATAAATAGAAAATCATTATGAGTTACCGTAAGCAGAATGTGATGTTTAAAATAATTAATAACTCATTGTTAAAATAGAAGTGTTTATCTGTGTCCTGCTTAAGCTTATCTTAAATCCCAAATCTGGTCTGTTCACCACACTTTTGGAAAAATTTCTGTAATCAATCAGAATTGATTTTTTCCATCATGGATTAACAGACTATCGATGTAGCTGATTTTCATTTGAGAGCCCTTGCCAACACATCAAAAATCTTATTATCTGGGCAGAGATTTGAGCTCAACTATAAAACATCCTTAGGGAGTGAGAGGAGAGAGAGGTCTGGTTTATCAAGTGTCATCCTATATATCAACGTATATAATTTATTTTAAATGTTCATAGTAAAACTTGAACACAGTCAGACTTGAACACAGTCAGCCTCTACCTCAGTGTCTCAATTCCACACTCCCTTTTCCTTCGTCCTTAAGTCTGTTTGAAATAGTCCATAAAACCAGGTTTTATCTACTTTTCTCCCCATATCTACCTCACTTATACACATCTCTTTTTTCACTTAATATTTTTCATTTTCTATTTTTCACTTATATAGCAGATTTTTGTGACGATTACATGAGACATTGGTATAAAATATTTTATTTTAACATTTTTAATATTTTTAGAGCAGTTTAAGTTTACAGCAAAATTGAGAGAAGGTACAGAGATTTCCCCTGGACTCCTCACCACCTCCCCCATTATCAATATCCCTCACAAGAATGGTACACTTGCTACAATTCAACCTACACATCATAATCACTCAAAGTCCATGGTTTGCCTTAGGATTCACTCTTGGTTCTGTATATTCTGGGGGTTTGAGCAAATGTATAATGACCTATATCCATAATTATACACACAGAGTACTTTCACCACACTAAAAATCCTCTGTGCTCTGTCTCGTCATCTTTCCCCTGCCCCCACCCCTGCCAAGTCCTGGAAGCCATTGATCTATTTGTTGTCTTTGTAGTTTGACTTCTCCAGAATGTCATACAGTTGGAGTCACACAATATGTAAACTTTCCAGATTATCATCTTTCTCTTAGTAACATACATAAATAACATAAACATACACAAATAACATGCATATCTTTTCATAACTTCCTAGGTCACTTCTTTTTTTTATTTTTATTTTTTTTTAAAGATTTTATTTATTCATTTGAGAGAGAGAGTGAGAGCTAGAGAGAGAGATAGCATGAGCAGGGGGAGGGGCAGAGGGAGAGGGAGAAGCAGGCTCCCTGCCAAGTGCAGAACCCAACACTGGACTCAATCCCAGGACCCTGAGGTCATCACCTGAACCTAAGGCAGACGCTTAACCAACTGAGCCACCCAGGTGCCCATAGGTCACTTCTTTTTAGCACTAAATACTATTCTATTATCTGGATGTACCATTGTTTATTTGTCCACTCACCTAACTAAAGAACGTCTTCATTACTTTCAAGTCTTGGCAATTACTGATAAAACTAGGTGCAGATTTTTACATGGAAATAAATTCTCAGCTCCTTTGTATCATTACCAAGAAGTGCATTTGCTGGATCCTATGGTACGAGTATGTCTAGCTTTGTAAAAAACCGCTAAACTGTCTTCCAAAGTGACTATACCAATTTTCATTTTCATTATCAATGAATGGACATGCCTGTTGCTCACATCCTCACCAGTATTTAGTATTCAGTATTCTAAAATCTGGACATTCTAAAAGGTGTGTAGTGGTACCTCAGAGTTGTTATAATTTGTTGACTAAATGGCTTAGTGGAACTTTTCATGTGCTCATCTGACATCTCTATATCTCCTTTGGTAACATATGTTCAGGTCTTTGACCAATTTTTAAATTGAGTTGTTTTCATATTGTTGAGTTTTATGAATACTATTGTTTTCCAGTGTAATCAGAATAAGCAGGGAATTTAAAGGTGTTGCCTTTCTTTAATTGAGCAACCTCTCTCCCTCTGCCCTTCCCCTGCTGTCTGTCTCTCTCTCTGAAATAAATATCTTAATTAATTAATTAATTAATTAAAAAATATATAATAGGTCTTTTTGTTTTTTAAAAGTTTGAAGACCTGGGTGTTTAGGACTTAATCTCTGCTATTTTAGCACAATACCGTCAAGAGTATATTTTCTTTCTCTTTTCTGTCTTTCTTTCTTTCTTTCTTTTTTTCTTTCTTTCTTTCTTTCTTTCTTCAAATTGTTTCTCAGTTCCTTAGCTTCTATAAATGGAGTTAATGGAAGCAAAATGTCATCAATACACTTGCAAGTAGATGTTAAACAAAAATCAACTTCGGACAAATAATTCTCTTGGGTCCTAAACACATCACAGTAATAAAAATGTTAAATAGGGCAAACTCCCCAGATCTTAATGCATTAAGCTGCTACTGTAGTGTCTAAATTCTACACTTCCTTTTACTTTTCCCCCGAGTTTCTTTGAAATATTCTATACTATCAGATTCCATCTACTTTTTCTTCCCATGTCTACCATCTGTGCATAGTATCTCTATATTTTTCATTTAACATTTTTTGTATTGTTCATACCATTCTTTTCCCTGCATCCTTCAAGTGATCTAAAAGTTGAGATTATATCTTTTAGTGATGCTTAGTCCTAGCTATTTTTAAATGTCAGTTGTCTCCACTTAGAATTAATAATTTCTGAAAGATAGTTTCTGATTAAGAGACTAAAACACTATTTATTTTTCTTAAAGTGATCTTTAAAAATGCGTCCTTATGTAGAGTCCAGTTTCTCATTTTGTGTAACTCTAACTGCACTTTTGTATTCTAGTTTTTATTAGTTATTAGCAGAGAGTAAACTAATTTTGTATTTATGGCCTATTTTCTTAGAAAATACTTAATATTCAGATAGCAATTGGGAGAAAACATTTTATCCATAAGGTTATATAAAATAGTCATTAAGATAAATCAGTTAATCCTTTTTGAGCATTACTTACCTTATCTCTTTCCTTTAGCATTCACAATGTGAATTTTAATATATATATGTTTGCAAAAGACATGTCTGATGAAGGACTTTTCTCCAAAACATACAAGAATTCTTTAAAGTCAAGGATGAAGGAAATGAAATAGAGGGTGAAAAACTATTTTAATAGAAGGGAATGGCATTGTGTGAACAAAGGTAGAGTGAAAAGTTGAGTTTTGATGAATTTTACTTTCAGATTTCTTTTTTTTTTAGATTTATTTATTTATTTGACAGAGAGAGAGATCACAAGTAGGCAGAGAGGCAGGCAGAGAGAGAGGAGGAAGCAGGCTCCCTGCTGAGCAGAGAGCCCGATGCGGGACTCGATCCCAGGATGCTGGGATCATGACCTGAGCCGAAGGCAGAGGCTTTCACCCACTGAGCCACCCAGGTGCACTTACTTTCAGATTTCNATAACCTATAACTTCAAAATTCAGCCAGCCTAAAGAGGTAAATAATTTTTATTCTGAAAAACACAAAATTTTTTTTTTTAAGATTTTATTTATTTATTTCACAGAGGGAGAGAGATCACAAGGAGGCAGAGAGGCAGGCAGAGAGAGAGGGGGAAGCAGGCTCCCTGCTGAGCAGAGAGCCTGATGTGGGACTCGATCCCAGGACCCTGAGATCATGACCTGAGCTGAAAGCAGAGGCTTTAACCCACTGAGCCACCCAGGCGCCCTCTTTCAGATTTCTTAATACTAGTTTTAGGTTGTGTAATTTATCAGTGGCTGGATTTGTATGTTTGTAATCTCTCCTTAATCTGCTTGGATAGCCATTAGCCAGAAACTCTGCAGAAACTCCCTCCAGTCAGACAGTTGAGTATATATTAGCTTCAGACACGCTCTTATCCAATTCATCCATCAGAATCTCCCATTTACTATAGGATCTAGTCTGTAGTTGACAACATTAAAGAAAAGCAACACCTTTATTAGAATTCCCTGCTTATTTTGATTGCACTGGAAATGAAAGAAGCATTCCCTCTAAATTTACACCAATGGAATGATTAAGAATAATTCGTTTGAGATGTTGTTGATCGAGAACTTAACTTGCTATGAAGAATGAGAAGATTCTCTGTGAATAAACTCATTGCTTTTTTTTCCTTAAATGACCAATCCATTGACAATCAGTAAAATAGGAGCTACTGCAAAGAACATGTACTAAATGGACAAGTTGACTTTTTTTTGCTTTGGTGGCAATTAACTATCAATGTATAGTGACATCATTTTTTAAAGATTTTAGAGAGAGAGAGAGCAAGCGCTCAAGCACCAGTGTGAGCAGGGTGGGGCGCAGGAGCAGAGGCAGAGGGAGAGGAAGGCCCCCCACCGAGCAGGGAGCCTGATGCAAGGCTTGATCCCAGAACCCTGGGATCATGACATGAGCCAAAGGCAGACACTTAACCCACTGAGCCACCCAGATGCCCCAACATACAGTGACATCATAATAACTAATTTATTCCTGGTTTTGAGCTGAGCATTTTGGTCAGATTTGTTTAAACATCACAACTGATATTATTTTACAGTGAGAGAAACTGTGGCCCATAAACATCCAGTTATATCTTCAGTAAGAATGAGACTAGGATTTAACCATAAGCAGCCAGATTCTCAAAGTCAAACTAATTGCTCCCCTTCTTCAGTGTAATTGAAATACTCATCTAACTTTTTGAGTTGCTTTTTAATTTTAAGATTGCTGAAAATATAATTAAAGTATCATAGATTTCAGGAGCTTATTAAACAAAATTGATAGAAAGTCAAAACAAGTCAGTAAAAATATATAATATTTAATTCCTTAAAATATGATAACTATGGACCTTATTAGATACTTGAAAATATCCTAAACATTTTACATATGTTTCCCTCATGTAAACCTTACAATTTTTTTTTAAGATTTTATTTATTTATTTGACACAGAGAGAGAGAGAGAGAGATCAGATCACAAGTAGGCAGAGAGGCAGGCAGAGAGAGAGGAGGAAGCAGACTCCCTGCTGAACAAGGAGCCCGATGTGGGCCTGGATCCCAGGACCCTGAGATCATGACCTGAGCCGAAGGCAGAGGCTCTAACCCACTGAGCCATCCAGGTGCCCTAAACCTTACAACTATAATTAAATCTGAAAAATGTTTAAATTACTATTTTTTTAAAGATTTTATTTATTTAGTGAGAACACATGCATGAGAGAGAGAGAGAGAGAGCAAGTGAGAGAAAGAGGGAGAGCACAAGCAGGGGCAGAGGGAGAAGCAGACTCCTCCCTGAGCGGGGAACCTGATGTGGGGCTACATCCCAGGACCCCAGGATCATGACCTGAGCTGAAGAGCCACCCAGGCACTGCCTAAATCTGAAAAATGTTGAACTATGACAATACTGATATTTGTCAGGCTGAAAAACAAAATTATACAATTGTTTTATTAACAATTCTTTTGGTATGTATTGAAATAAAATCTTATTATTTGAGATTGAGTAACTTTTATTTTTCTGGAACAATCACAAAGTTCTTATAAGATTTAGACATAACAGAATTTATTGACAAAATTCCATGGATCTGTAATACAGACTTACAGGTCTACTTTTTATGTGGATTGGGTCTTGACAGTCAATGATGAGTTTGCTTTTATTTTTGAACAAATCTAATATTATTCTAGGGATATACTCAAGGAAATCTCAATGGCTAAGTGTCCAGATACTGGTTAGGGTGATAAATTATTTTGAAAGCTATCCTGTTGTGTTTGATGTTAATTCCTCAAAATGACAAGACATCCACATAAACAAGACACTGTTTATATATTCTTTATAAACTGACTTTTTGAATTTATCTTTTGCTGGTTCCAGTTCTTTGCTTTATCTTGAAATGCTGAGAGGTACACCATATAAGTTACACACGTTTTATAGCTCATTCCCTTCTATGATTTCTTTAACTGCTTTTAACCAACTGAGCCACCCAGGCATCCCTCTTTAACTGCTTTTAGAAAATAGACTTTTCTCACATTTATTTGAAATTTCATGTTATTTTGATTTTTTTTAAATGACCAGTAACTTCAAATATATTAGAGGTATGAAACCCTCTCCTTAGAAGATGAATTGGGGCTTCTGGGGTGCAAAGTCGGCTAACTGTCCAACTCCTAGCTTTGGCTTAGGTCAGGATCTCAGGGTTGTGAGATCGAGACCCACGCTGGGCTCCACACTCGGCACAGAGTCTGCTTAAGACTTTCTCTCCCTCTGCCCCTCCCCCTGCTCACTCTCTCTCTCAAATAAATAAATAAATTGATAAAAAAGAAGAGTATTTGATGAGTTAGGAGAATGTGAGTAATTTTCAGAGTGCAAATGAGCTAAAGAATAAACAAATTGCAAGGAGGAGATAAAACTCAGTTATTGGAAAAGAACGGGAAATAAAAGCTATCCTTCAAATATGATGTCTATATTTGGGTCTTAAATGATAAATGACTCCAGTTAAAATGGTACCTTTCTTCAGAGACATTTGGCCACAGCCACTAGAGAGAGTAAATAAAATCCAACTTTGACTTGGAACAACAGGCATTCAGTTCAAGGGAGTAGTTTTGTTGAAGGCACCTGAAAAAGACTTCAGAATTCATATGTTTGAATATTCAAAGATACAAAATAACTAACTCCATGCTTGACTGTGACCAGGCTATTATTAATAACAACAGTCAGATGTTCTTATAAAATGATATAATTCACACATAAAGTACAAGATGCTGAGCATAGAACAATAAACCCAGCGATGAAGCCTTTCTACTCTATAGAAACTTTCTGTGTCATCCATGAAAGAAGATACAATTATTTTGAGAAAGGCTGTTAATGCCAATTAAAATAGATAAACTAGATAAAAGAAGTACGAAGATAGAATTTAGTAATAAAGAAACAATAAAGCTGCCTGGAGGGATTTGGTGAGGCTTCAGGGGAAGAAACATCAGTAAAGGCATGATTACATTATTTACTTACTGAGTCACGTAGTTACCGTCCACATGTTTTAATACGTGAGGAAACTGAGACTACCTGTTTCATACTGAAGCAGAACCCAAATTAGATTAACATTTGCCTAAACTTTACTTTCTTCCCACTAGAGCAAGCTTCTTCAGAGTCTCTGAAGAATAAACCAAAGTCTGGGTATAAAACACTGGGGGAAGGTAAAGTTGGCATCCAGATACATAAATGGATACAAGTCAGGAGATCATAAAGGACCACGTAAAAATGACTTAAGAAAATGAGAAAATCTTGGAGCACCTGGGTGGCTCAGTCAGTTGAGCATCTGACTTTGGCTCAGGTCATAATCTCAGGGTCCTGGACTGGAGCCCAGAGTCCGGCAGTGCGCTCAGCAAGGAGTTTGCTTCTCCCTCTCCCGCTGACCCACNAACCCTCACTCACGCCCTTTGTCTCTTTCTCGCAAATAAATAAATAAATAAATAAATAAATAAATAAATAAATAAATAAAATCCTTTAAAAAATAAAAAAGAAAGGAAAATCTTAAGTAACCTGGAGGGAAATAAAAGTATGACAACTATTATTTTAATTAACTGTAAATTATGAGGCATTTATCTTTCTTTAAAGATGTGTTTTAATCATATTATGTGCTTCCAAATGGAACATTTGAAGACAGAAGGGTTATGCCTTTATTAAATCATTATAATTTTATAAAATGTTTAGTTTTACATCAAACAGCAAGAAAAGCTCTCTAAACTATGATATAACTCTTGATTTTACTAAGAGAAACGTTAGAATGAGGAAGAGGAGGATTAGAAAAAAATGAAGAAGAATGAATAGGAAACTAGCAACTACTATTTAAAAAGTTCAAGAGAAATGTTAGGATTTCTAAGAAAAACATGTAATTGTGATTCTTGATGAAGCAATTATAATCTAAGTGTTGCTGTATGTGGCTTAGGTTCTCAATAAAATGTGGAAATAAATTGAACTGAATTTACTTTCATTTAATTATCTTCCCCAAGACACGAAATTTAAAAAAAGAACAAAAACCCCCTAAAAAAACCAACCAGTGACTAAGAGAAGACAGAGGGAAGAGATTTTGATTATTATCACATTAACAAAAGAAAATTTCCTACCTTGACCTGAATCATTACTCCCACATCTTTATTGCTTAAGGAATGAGATGTAATACTTTTTAGAGTAACTCGATACCGTCAAGTACGTTTTACAAAATGTGTTTGAGAATTTAGCTTTTCCATTAACTGTGAGAAAGTTATTAGGCAAATTAAAAGACACAATTTTAAGGAGAATGCTTACCTAATGAAGAGAAGAAAACTTTTTAAAGCATTTCTGAAAACTCATTTACAGAAAAGTAATAAAATTGTACTTGTCAAGTGGTCTGCACAGATTAGGCTAATGCTTTAATTTTTGATTTCTATTCAATTGTTAAAACAGGTTTCTTAGCAACAGTGGCCGCATACTAATATGAACTATACATTTGTTTCATCATATATAGATCATAAACACCTTTTTAAAAAAATTAAATCTTATCTACTTACCAAATAAGCATAGGGTGATTCAAATTCTATATTTCAGGGTTTTGCTCATTTACAATGGTGAGGGAGGACAAATTGGACAGTCCATTGTTATACTTTGTGATTAATTGCAATTAAAATATCATTGTAGCCTTAGATTGGTTGTGGGCTGTGGCAAACTTGAAGTAAACATGGCTCTGCACTCTGGGAGGAACTATCTCCTAAAAATAATCTAGACATTTTAGGACAGGGTCATGTCTTCTCCGAACATGTCTAGGAAATGTAGGAGTAGTTCATTTCCAGTTTCATGGGTGGTCAGTTCTTAATTGCTATCTTGGGCAGAACATCACGATTTAAAGTGGCGGTCGTTGCCTCATGGTTGCGGTTTAGTCAGGCACAGGGGTGAGTCAGTCTCAAAAAGACACAACGTCAGGGAAATGCCAGGACCTAGTCCCAGAGCCACAGTCTTGCGGTTTGATCGGCTGTGAGAAGATGCTGAGGATATTTCGCTGAGTAGAAAATGGTCAGGTAAGTTTGAGTAGTGCCCCAGAAGAAGGCAGGAAGCTTTTTGGGAGGATCACACCCAGAGAAGGGACGTACCAAAACTTACGAGGTGATGGAGCCAAAGATTAGATGCCAGATGATAGTGAATAAGAGACAAAAACAGGGTTGCCTGAAATAGGGCCTGGCTGTGTGTGCCTGTGCTCTGTGTTTTAGGGGTCTGTGTGGGAGCTTTTGTAGTTCTGGTATCTTAACTTGCTATTTTGAAGTACATCACTTGACTAACTTCGTTTGGCCTGGGGATGTAGACACGTTCACTTCAATGATGTCGTCTGCTTGTTTTGACCTCGCTTTGATTCCCAGGCTAGAGTCATGGTGATAAACATATTGCTCATTAAGCCTTTCGATGAGCAGAGCCCTTTCACATAAAATGTTCTCTTTAAAATTGGTAAGACTATGTGATGATAACTCTACAGAAAACCTCGATGAGCTGGTTCAAATATCAGCTCTAAAACTTGGTAACTATGTGAAGTAGGGCAGATTCCTCAGTATCTCTGTTTCTGTTTTTCCGTCGGTAAAGTAGGGAGATACTTAATACTTATTTTTTAGGGCTTTTGTGGGGCTTTCATAAGGTAATACATGTAAGCATTTAGAACAGTATCTGGTACATGCTAAGATTTCAAAATGTTTATTACGATGATCAAAAATATGTGCTGGAAAAAGATTTTTTCACTCTGTATATCTGCTACATGAAGATTTGCATAAATTCAGTTTCTATTTTTTTAAATTAATTTTCTTGGATTGTTTTAGTCCAGCTGCTTCACATAAAGAAGGTAACATCTGTTATTAGCAAATAGGTTAGCTAATAAAGAAGATAAAGAGACATTATTAGCTAAGTTCACTGTTTTGTTTGTTTTTTTAGAAAGTTGTCCTGATAGAGTAATAAAACAACAGTGGCTCTTTTATATGTGTTTGAGGAAAATACTTCTGTACAGTTGCCACATTGTAATTACAAAATCGCCCCTTAGTTTCCACAATATGATTTTTTTTTTCTATCTGCGGAAATGAAGATTCTACCTCTGTTCTGGCAGAAGTTCTTTGTAGCCGCATTCAGATGCTTCCCCAACCCCCAGCTCCTCTCACAGCCACCATTAAGGAATCTTTTACTGCTTGGAAAAGTTTTAATATTCAGCAGGCTAAGGAAACCCATGGTCAGCTCTAGAATTTTAGTCTCTGCTGAGCTTTCAAGGTGTCAAGACCCTAAAATAATATGAACAGCAGGAGTACTAAATCTTTCATTATTTCCAGTTTCCCCTTGAGCATACTGACTTTGCAATAAAGAAGCTGTCATTGACACTCTTCTTTATTGCAAGGTGGGTAATAGCTGCAGGGAGAAAAATAAGAAACTGGGTCAAGTTAGCCTGACTGCCCTTATGATTCATGTGTAATCACTGCCCATTTGCATCTACTCTTTTCGCACACAGGTACTTCATAGATTGGAAGAGTGATGGGGACAGCTACTTTACCATAGACGGAACGGAAGGAACCATCGCCACTAATGAATTACTAGACAGAGAGAGCACGGCGCAGTATAATTTCTCCATAATTGCGAGTAAAGTTAGTAAGTATGGCATGGACGGAATCAATGTTACACTGCAATTCTTTGGATTGAACACTCGTAAATGAGTCCCTGCTGAGGTGTTTTTCATTTTTGGACTGACAGCTGAGTGGTCTCCTGGGGAAACTCAGAAACCTGTTCCTTTTCCTCAGAGCGTTAAGTCCAGAGAAATGGTGACGGCTGCCAGTGAGCCCTGTTTGCAGGCTCGCACGAATATCTGCGAGTGCATTTCATTGCGTGACCTCACGCCTTTCCACGCCGCACCCTCGACTACCCCCCAGAGTTCCAACTTCTCTTCCACGCCGGACCTCCGGATAGAGTATCGGCAGCTCCAGAGGCCAGGCAGGAGGAACTCATTCTCACACAAAATCGCCCATTCTGAAATGTTTTCTGAACCTGAAGAGAGTGCTTATGAAATCATCCCTCTCCCTTCTCTCTCCTTTCCTTAGAATGTAATTTTAATGTATTTTTTTAAAATGAATGTCACTGTGGAATATACAGGAGATTTAAGGGCTTTTCTCCAAGGACTCACTCAAAATCGAAAGGATTGTTAGGACCCATCCTTGTGCTGATTTCTGCTTGGCCCCCAGGAGATTCTTCTAGACTTAGAGTGACATAGCTCTCAATGTTTGTCTGGACAGCCTCGGGTACTGTGACAGCTTCCTAAGCTAACAGGTTGGGGGGGTTGATTAACGATGCAGTTGTCTACACAAGGAAGTGCGTCTTCCTATCCGTCTGCTTATGGTCTTTTCAAAGTTTGGGGGAAATCCCAAATCTCAGCATCTTTCATTTTGTTTCTTTCTCGTTTTATTTTGTTCATCTGGTAAACACACTTTGGCAGCTAATTTTATTTTTCTAGGCAGGGAAGAGCTAACTGTGAATCTTTCTGTTGAGGGGTTTTTGTTCAGTTTCAATTCAATGGGGTGTAAACATGAAACAGTTTTGTTTATCTTCAACAATTGCTTCCAAACATGAAGAGTCAGACAGCTATTCTCAGGCCTTACTGATATCTTTAGCTGATTTCGTTACGTTGTGGTTATTCTGATTACTGAGGGTGAGACAAACATAAAAGAACATGCAGTTTCCGCCTTGTTTGCTGGAACACTGACCTGTCATGTGAGTAAACGGACTCTCCCCGAGGCTGCTGTACTTGGACGGTCACAGGCTGGAGGTCAGATTGACCACCCAGGTTCGGCTCAGCCTTGACCGCCAGGTATGTGCCCAGGCCTGGTTCCTACCTCTCGGAGCCCGCGTTCAAGGTCACCTGTGCCCCTGCTCTGCCTCAACCTGGCTGGTGGGCTGCGTGTTTCCATCCTGTTTGCCTCTTTTATTTAATGCCCAAGTTTTAGCCAAAGACATCTTCCTCCTTTTATTGTTTCAGCATTCTGTTCTGCACTGTGGGCTGGCTCTCTTGCCCCAACCCTGGGCAATGTCTCCTGGCCAGGCCCTTTTATGGCTCAAGGCCTCTGGGGGCTCACGGAAGGCTGGGCTGCTCAGTCTTTTCATGGGTCTTGCTAAGGAAAGTAGCCTATGTGCTTTAAAAATAATCCTTTTGTGGGCACCTGGGTGGCTCAGTGGGTTAAAGCCTCTGCTTTCGGCTCAGGTCATGATCTCAGGGTCCTGGGATCGAGGCCCGCATCGGGCTCCCTGCTCGGCGGGGAGCCTGCTTCCCCTTCTCTCTCTCTGCCTGCCTCTCTGCCTACTTGTGATCTTTCTGACAACTAAATAAATAAAATCTTTAAAAATAATAATAATCCTTTTGAAAAGAATTGAGAAGAGAAATGTATAATTTTATCCCATTTTTAATATTTTGGTCTAGCAACTTGTGATACATAGATGACAATTTTGTGAGTTTTTCCTTTTTTTTTAAGATTTTTATTCATTTATTTGACAGAGAGAGAGAGATTACAAATAGGCAGAGAGGCAGGCAGAGAGAGGAGGAAGCAGGCTCCCTGCTGAGCAGGGAGCCCGACGTGGTGCTCCATCCCAGGACCCTGAGATCATGACTCGAGCCAAAGGCAGAGGCTTTAACCTGCTGAGCCACCCAGGTGTCCCGACAATTTTGTGAGTTTTTCAAAAGTGTGTACAGATTTTTGTAAATATGACTCTTTTGTAATTAACTCATGTGCAGCCTCATCCTGTAGAGTTTAACAATGAATGTGCAGGGGACCTGCCCCAGGCTCCTGGGTGGTTCCTGGGCTTACAGCCAGGCTTATGTGGCGCTCCCATAATTTTGTGACTGACTGGTGTCTTCCCATTGGGACTGTGGCCTGGACAGAGACACCCCCCACACACATCCCACTGTAGGGGCAGCCAGGACCATCTGCATCTTCCTAGAATAGGGGAGCCTTCCTCATGCCCTGCCCATACCCCTCCAATAAAGACCTGTGCCCTCTGCAGCGGCTCACCATGTGCTGTTGCTGGGATATTTGTACTAAAATAAATAAATAAATAAATAAATAAATAAATAAATAAATAAAATACCCCTCAATCACACCCACCAGTGTGCTTCATATGTGGGTGAATCTGTCTTGAGAATCTCTGGCCCAGGCCATTTGCTGGTGGAATACCAGGATGCAGCCTCTACCAATGCCCCGTGAAATGGAACATGCACCCAGACCAAACCTGCCCGGATGCTTAACTCACAACATTGGGAGAAGGACTACTTAGGGTCATTTGTTTTACACAGCAATAGATGACTGCAGAACCCAAGCACACTGTAAGTTGAAACTGTGACTCCTGGCTGGTGGGCAGATAGATTCTCCCCGCTGTTAGGATGGAAAAGACAGAGGTAAGGACGGATACATGAGTCTCTCTTACCTGCCTCCATGTAATACTCCATTGCTTGCCACTGCCTCTAGGGCTAAAATGGACTGGCAGTAAAGCAGTTGCCAAAACATTGTCTTCTTATGTGATCTTTGAGTTATTTGATGTGGGGGGCTCTGGACATCCTATCTACACAGGAACTTGATATGGGTACCCAGGTGGTAGACCTTCTAACTTCTTAATTCCAGGGTCCACTTGCATAGAGAGGGTCATCTTCTTAGGTGCTTTTATAGCATGATTTTTCAATTTTAGCTTTCTGTTGTGCCCATTTGACCCTGAGGAAACTCCCATCCTTGTCACACTGGATGGGGACTTCCCAGGCTGTTCTACTGAATGGTTTCTCTGACGGCCATCTCCTTTCAAAGCTGCCCTCCTTTCTCAGTTAGGCTCTGAGAGCAGATCATCCAGTCAGCCGGCTGAGCAGACATATCATCAGAGAACAGAACGCCGGTCTCTCCTTTTCAGAGGACACCTCTTTTCTTCATGGTGTTTTCCTGGTCTCCTCTCACTCCTGCCATTTTTTTCCCCTCCTATACTGCATCCTGTGACATTTGCTACTTGTCATCCCTTTCCTATGAACTTTGAATTATTTCACTCATCCAGAAGGTTGGGTGATAACTGAACCATATTGTAGTTAGAAAATAAGTGTTGGTTTTGTAATTTTTGGCAAATGTGGTGAAAATGAATTAAGCTGTGGAGAGTAAGTCCTCCCTGAACCATTCACTCTAATGGCTTGTACATAATAAGTGACAACTAAGCAGAGGTAGTCTCTTCAAATATTGCCAAAGACATATTGATCATAACAGAAGATTATTTATTAGAAAACGAATCCTCCCTAAACCTTCCTATGAATACACACACGCAAAACATATTTCTTGAAGTGGGAATAGTAGGCTTCCGTAACTTACCTCAGGATCAAAGTCTGCAGATAGTTCATGAATCACCTGTAGCTCAGGAGGGGCTCTCTCTCCTCAGCAGCTATGTAGACCACCCAAACCATCATCATGCTGTGAGGGCACTGATTGTAGTGGGGCTGGTACCTCCAGTCAGAGACTTGCACTTCACCCACTTTGACAAGGAAAGGAGGGTGTGCACTTTTGCAGTGGAAGCAAGTGTCGCTGATCCTCAATTTTACATTTTTCACATTTAGAGAGATCTGTTTTTTTAGCTATCAATATGATTAGGGCATAGGCTGGCTCTAGTTTTTATCTTAATGCAAATTAGGAAACCCTAGTGTGTGGATTCTCATTAGTTATGTTGGCCCTTACCAGAAATATGCAGAACTGGGATTTAGACATAATATATACTTTATCCATATATCCGTGTGTGTGTGTGTGTGTGTGTGTGTGTGTGTAAATCTTATGCAATGTAAGAGTGATGTCAAATTAACATTTCTAAAATAGGTACCCGTGTTCTGTTCTGACTATTCAGACCACTGTGTAGATTTTAGACCCCAAGGAAGTCTGCTGGGATAAATGCTATGTATCCATGTGAAAAATAAAGAGGCTGAATACGTACCACATGGTAATTAAAGATTTACAATAAGAATAGCTTATTACGGGCTTTATTTTGCTTGAATTCACAGTTTAAAAGTAAAATTTATTCATATTCTAATGCATAAGGCTATTTTCATTGATCAAATTAGCCAGCTAAGCAAGAAACTATCCACATGGTGAATGACTGAGAAATAAATAATTTACACTTGTATAGCCAAGGAGAAAAAATTGTGTAAGTATACCTTATTGCAGATTGAACTAGCATGCGTTTTTGGCCTGACCCTTACATAAAAAAATCTCAGGCAAATGAAATGTTACAATGATTGAACAACTTCCAATTAATTAAAAAGCAGTCATTAATCAGTGTTGCAATAGTTGGAGATCCAAATAATTTTATTAGACTCCTAATAATTCTTGTATGCACTAGTGCTTTTCTGTTTTTATGATATTAATCTTGAGAATTTTAAGAAAGATAGAAGTTCCGAAAATTCACTTCATTCAAATTATCAGAAACTTTCAATACACAAATCTTTCCAATATTTTTTTGGCATTACTGTAACAACTATCATTACGCAAAGATAATTAAAAATATCTACATTAAAACCTTAGAACATATTTTATATAATTGTGAAATAAACAAATTATGTCAGAGACAATTCTTTTCTTGGTCAATAGTTATCCAGATGGCAATGGATTATTTGCATTTATTATAAAACAGGTCAAAAATCAGTGAAATGACTCCCTAGCTACTATATTTGGGGAAAATTTTGTATGCAAGTATATCATCATGAGTTGGGGTTAAATTGTTGGGTAGTTATTTTTTTGAGGTTATTTGGTAGATAGAGCTATTTTGTTATATCTTCTTTTTACTTCAACATATTGCAAATGATAATATTTACATATATAGAAAAATTAAACACTGGCATACTATCTATAATTCAGGCTAAGCATAAATTTGTACATATGTTTTCATAAGTTTGTATAGAATATCATTTATGTGTAAAACACAACTTGTGAGTTATGAGAAAAATGAGACTGAAGTCTGTGTTTAAGGTTATTAAAGTTTAGGAGTACTTAGAAATTCACCCAAACAGAGAATTTTAGTAAGTTATAACTGTGCAAATTATGCTTAATTCCAGGGACTTCAAATTTAAGGGTCTTCTTAAACAACCTTCAGGGTGAAGTTGCAAAAGGTTATAAATGACCAGAGTGTGGTCATTAAATGATAATGGGTTTAAACATTAGATTTTGTGATAGAATTTTCTGAAGAATTTCATCTGCATGAATGCCACATAGTTAGTCATGAAATGATGTTCTTAGACCAAATGAGAAAAAAGTACTTAATTTTTCTGAAATAATAATAATAATATAAACTAATAAACTAAACAATTCTACTAGCTTAATATACATTAAATCAAGATGAGTGTTATGGTCCACACTGTGAGCGTAAGAGAATGGAAGCTCCAAGATAGTTCATTCGTAGCTCCATGTCACACTGGGAATGGTGACCGAACGAAGATAGGAGTCCTGGACTCTCTCACTCCAAAACAGAATTTCACAGGGACAATTAATCACTTGCCTAAGCTTATTAGATGTATTTTAAGCAAGTTATTAGTTGAACTAGTCAAGGTGATTTTCATATGCATAGATAGCATACAAAATGGTAAAAACTTATACCTTTGCAATGTACATAAAATTAAACTGAAATTTTTGTTAGTCTATGGGGCATCTGGGTGACTCAGTCATTAAGCATCTGCCTTTGGCTCAGGTCATGATCTCAGGATCCGGGATCAAACTCTGCACTGGGCTCCCAGCTCAGTGGGTAACCAGCTCCTTCCTCTCCCAACTCCCCCTGCTTGTGTTCCCTCTCTCACTCTCTCTCTCTGTCAGATAAATAAATAAAATCTTAAAAAAAAAAAAAAAAAGAAATTTGAGTTAGTTTTGATATCTATCTATCATCTCTCTATCATCTATTATCTACCTGTTGTCTATCTATCTAGACTTATTAGACTGCGTATCTATTATAATTCTATAGTGAATTGGTCTTTTTCAGAAGTCTGATTGTGTACTGAATGACAACTATTAACTACTCCTATAAAATCACATTTTTTTTTTAAATCACATCAATAATGGGTTTTCTTTGCAATCCAAATACTTACTTAATTTTGCTGTGGTTGTATTAAAGAAAGTCACCTGAGGAGAATTTTTAAAATTATAGAGAGTTTAACATAAGGTGAAATGGCATCTATAGTCTTATTGAGCACGAGTGAAGAATTCAGGGAAAATATGCCGACTATCATGGTACCGACGGGTCATGATCCATAGACGTTTCCTGTTTTATCAGCCGTATTGAACCCACTTTCTTCTCAGTTTAGTCTGTTTTTGAAAGAATATTTGTTCATTGATATGTTCAGTTGGCTAGAATGCACTAGGCTCTGTGTTAAACTCTGGAGGTTTTAAGATGAATATGAAGCAGTTCTTGCTCTAAAAGAATTCAGAATATCTAAGGCTTTATGTTATTGAAAATATTTAAAATTAATGATAGGTTTCCTCTAGTGTTTTCACTGGGGGAAAAAATTGATTGGCGGCATTTTTAAAGCTTCCTTTTTCTTTAGAGATCAGTTTATGTCACCAACCAAGTAGAAAGTAATATTTGACTTTAGCATTGATATATATGAATAATTTAAATCCTCTTTATGGATTGCTCAGTCTAGATACACATCATGTAATTGAACAGAGCTATTATTAGATATGGTTTATCTTAACTTGTAATTTCAAAATGAACTGATTTAAAGAGAAAAGAAAAAGAAAGCTTGTGTTACTTATTCATTGTATCTTGCTCAGTTTGCACTATAATTCAGTTTTCTTGTCATAAAAAGCTAAGATTTCATTCTTGAAGTTATTGTAGTTGGAATTTAGTACATAGTCACAAAATTGCATTTTTAACACTGATAGTTCTTCAAAAGCAGATGTCATCTTTAAATGAGGAAGCCTAACAGCTCTGGCATATTTTAACATACTAGCAACCCTGTGTTTGTCAATGCTTTAGAGTTTTCAAAACATTTTCAACTACAATTCTCACTGGCCCTTGGAAATGTTCTATTATTTGGCCAGTATTTATTGAATATTTAATACATAATTTTAAAGAACCCCACCAGTTCAACTGCTGAATGTAAATGAGCTCTCTCACAGTATGGTGACATCAACAGCAGCATAGGCGTTAGTCTTTGGAAGTAAGTATTTTGGGGGCGCATGGGTGGCTCAGCTGGTTAAGCAACTGCCTTGGGCTCAGGTCATGATCCCGGGATCCTGGGATCCAGTCCCACATGAGGCTCCACCTGCTCTTTGGGAGCCTGCTTCTCCCTCTCCCTCTGCCTGCCACTCCACCTGCTTGTGCCCTCTCTCTCTCTCTCTCTCTCTCTCTCTCTCTCTCCCCACCTGTCAAACAAATAAATAAAATCTTAAAAAAAAAAGTAAGTATTTTTGTGTCCATGGGCAGATCTCAGGCGGTGTCCCTCCTTACTCTCTGAGTTAGTTGATAGATATCATGGAGCAGTGACAAGCATAGTAAGACTTGGATTCCAGTCTTGGGTCTGACAAAAAAAAAAAAAAAAATCTAGGACAAGATTATACCAAAGTGTTCTCACATTTAAGTGGGCAATTATAGATCTGTAATTTTCAAACTTGTAGATCATCAGGATACTTGGTCAAATGAAATCTTACGTGAAATCCCAATGTACTACATTGAAGAGAACTGTGGATAAAGCCAATGACTTTTCTTCGCCCCTACAAAACTCCTTAGCCCTAAGGAGGATGGTATGAGGGGCATAAGTTCATACCAGTTCTAACTTCCTTTTTAAATTTAAAACTTAGTTTTCCCATCCATGAGCATAGAATTTGTTTCCATTTCTTTGTGCCATCTTCAATTTCTTTCACCAGTGTTTTCTAGTTTTCAGAGAACAGGTCTTTTACCTCTTTGGTTAGGTTTTACTATTGCATTGTATGTTAACTAACTGGAACATTAAAGAAAAACTTTTTAAAAATAAATAAAATGTAGTTTTCCTAGGATTTATTAAAAGTTACAATGCTAGTTACTAGTGAACCATTTCTAAAAGAGATTTCTGATTACAGGTTCCAAAAATGGGCATACCTTTGTGTCTGTCCCTTCCTATTGTTCTTCTGCCAGTGAGGCTGACATTCCTTTATCAAGAAGTGGGTTCGAGGGGCGCCTGGGTGGCTCAGCCGGTTAAGTGGCAGTTAAGTGGCTGCCTTTGGCTCAGGTCATGATCTCAGGGTCCTGGGATTGAGTCCCGCATTGGGCTCCCTGCTCAGCGGAGAGCCTGCTTCTCCCTCTCCCTCTCTTTGCCGCTCTGCCTACTTGGGCTCTCTATCTCTCTGTCAAATAAATACAATCTTAAAAAAAAAAAAAGTGGGTTCAGTCTTCTTTCCCTTTGAATTTGAAGTGGACCAGTGACAGCCCTGACGAATGCAGAAGAGATGCATTTCTACGTGACTGTGTTAGGTTTTATTTTTTTTTTATTTTTTANCGCATTGGGCTCCCTGCTCAGCGGAGAGCCTGCTTCTCCCTCTCCCTCTCTTTGCCGCTCTGCCTACTTGGGCTCTCTATCTCTCTGTCAAATAAATACAATCTTAAAAAAAAAAAAGTGGGTTCAGTCTTCTTTCCCTTTGAATTTGAAGTGGACCAGTGACAGCCCTGATGAACGCAGAAGAGATGCATTTCTATGTGACTGTGTTAGGTTTTAAATGCAAGAGTTTCTGTCTGGATTTCTCTGATTTTTGCCCTTGAACTTTATTTAGCCACCATGCTTCGAAGTAGCCCTGTCTACCTAAAGAGATCATGAGTGAGTATTCTTGTCTCTACCTCCAGCTAGGCTACTAGCAAGCCACCAGCATCAAGTACCAGCCATGTGAATAAATGAAACTTTAGATGAGAAAAGCACCAATTCAGGAAGAAATGCCATTCTTCTTTTCTTTTCTCCTGACTTCCTTCTTTCCTTCCTTTTTCTTTTCCTTTCCCTTTTTCATTTTTTCGTTTTTCCCTTTCTTTCTTCTTTTTCTTTTCTTTCTTTCTTTCTTTCTTTCTTTCTTTCTTTCTTTCTTTCTTTATCCTTCCTTCCTTCCCTTCTTCCTTCTTTCCTTCCTCTCTNCTTTCTTTCTTTCTTTCTTTCTTTCTTTCTTTCTTCTCTCTTTCTTTCTTTCTTTCTTCTTTCTTTCTTCTTTCTTTCTTTCTTCTTTCTTTCTTTCTTTCTTTCTTTCTTTCTTTCTTTCTTTATCCTTCCTTCCTTCCTTCCTTCCTTCCTTCCCTTCTTCCTTCTTTCCTTCCTCTCTCTCTCTCTCTCTCTCTCTTTCTTCCTTCCTTTCTTTCTTCCTTTCATGGTTTAGGTGCATTGCATTTGTTTTCTTCTAAGATCATTCTACAAAAGAACTAATGTAATAACTAAGGCCCGGGCAAGTGGGTGAGAACAATTTCCTCTTCCCAGAGCCTTCCATTTGTCCCTATGTTCCTCAGTTGTGTCACTACTCCTGTGCATGTGGGTAGAGAGCTTCCTACTTTCATCCCCCACCAAGCCCAGAACGGGACCTACCACCTAGCACCCCCTGCTCTCAGCCCCCTTTTTCACTTGTTGGTCCTGGTTACAAGCAGCATGGTAAGAACTGTTGGGATCCAGTAGAAGTTCTGAATCCCAGAAGGTCATAGCCATGGCACAGCCCATGAATACTTCGTCCTCTAGTTCAGTGCCGTGGGAATGCTGTTGGACCCAGCACCTCAATCACAGAAGCCAGCTGCACATTCTCTGGCCAGAGAGAACCAGAGCCTCAGGCCTTAACCAGAAGCTGGTGTAGGTCAATACCTCNATTCTCTGGCCAGAGAGAACCAGAGCCTCAGGCCTTAACCAGAAGCTGGTGTAGGTCAATACAGTGACCATCCTCCCAAGGATGAACTGGCATTGGAGCTGGGCTGGTCCAAGCCTCAGAGTTCCTGCTGAGTTGCTTCTCCTCAGCCTCCTTGTTCAGCCAGAGATTGTTGAAGGTGATGTAGCTAGAATGGATATGGTACACGGACAGGCCTTCGTGATGTCCTGTGGGAGGTCCTGTCACCTCTTTTGCCAGGGTGCACAGGTGTCTAGGCAGCGGGCATGGGTGCAGTTGGGCAGGATGCCTCTGACTCATCCCTCACCTTGTCCCTCCAGGTGCCACACATGAAGCCCTGACTGTCCTGCTCCCTCTCAAGGTCCAGGCACTGAAATGGGGCCTTGAGCTCCTAGGTAGGGTCTGAGTTGGGCTGAGAGTCCTGGGAGTAGCTATGATCCCTGTCAGCAGATAATGGAGACTGGGACTTCCAGAAACTGTCACCAATCTCCTTGCCTTGCTGGCCAACCCCTCTAGACCTGGCTCTGTCCCCCGGCAGGCCCCTGCTTGGCCCCAATCCATAGGCACAGAGGACCGGTAAATGGGCTCAAACCCCCACTCCAGGCTGCCTGGCGCTATGGATGCAGATATCTGTATTTATCTCCATAGAAACAGAAGCCTCCCTGGAAATATCTGCAGACCTTGGTTACCTTCCTAGAGTGAGCAGCAGCTGGACCCCTAGTGACAGGCCCCTTGGCCAAGATTTCTGCATGGTGGTTGGGACCAGGGGCTGCTCATGACATGAGGCTCTGCTGGGCCCATTCCAGCTCAAGCCCTGGTGCGAATCTTTCTTTCCTTTCAATATATATTTTAATATTTCTCATGACCAGGATTAGTTACCCGTTGCTACATGATAAATGATCATAGTTTCTTTGGGTCAGGAATTCTGAAAGCGTTCGTTGTTTTATTTATTTATTTATTTATTTATTTATTTATTTATTTATTTATTATTTGGATTTTATTTATTTGAAAGAGAGAGACAGAGAGAGAGCAAGCATGAGCAGGGGGAAGGGCAGAGGCAGAAGCAGGCTCCCCCCCTGAGTGGGGAATCCCCCTCGGCTCAATCCCAGAACCTCTGCTGAGATCATGACCTGAGCCGAAGATAGACACTTAACGGACTGATCCACCCAGGCATCCCTGAAAGGGTTCATCTAAAAGGAATGACTTAACATCTCCTCCAGGATATCTGGAACACTTGACAGCTGGTCTCTGGAATCTTCTGAAGACTTCAGAAACCCAAAGTCACTAAAACCTTTTGCTTTCTGCAGCTAATCCAGCTCCAAGGAGCAATGTCAGCCTTATTATCAAAGAAGACAGCATCTTTGAGATTCATTCAGGTTGCTGTAGCACGTATCACTATTTTGTTCCTTTTTGTTGCTGAAGTTGAAGTGATTTTTATTGTGTGGATATGTCACATAATGTTTATCCATTTGCCAAAAGATAGACATTTGCATTGTTGTGAGATTTGAAGGGTATACATACTTTAATGTGTATTTGTATACAGGTTTTTGTGTGGACATTTCTTTCATCCTCTTGGATAGATACCTAGGAGGGGAATTGTTGCCTTATAAGTTCATGTTTAATGTTTACAGAGAGTTCTAACCCATTTTCCAAAGTGATTATACAATTTCTGTTTCCATTACCAGCAATCCTTTCCATCAGCAGCCCATTCGCCCATTCTGAGCAATGATTGGTGAATTTTTGTTTATAAGTCCTGCATTAATTTTGCTAAATTCATTCCCAATTACTTTACTTTCTTTGATTTTATTGTGAATTGAGTTTTTCTGTATTAATTTCATTCTTTCCAATCTGGATACTTGAATTTTTTTAAAATTTTATTTTCACTTCATTGTACAAAGTTGAACATGCACGGCAAGAAGAGCCATTTCTGTCCCGTGCCCAACATTAGAGAGAAAGCACTGACTCTTTCACTGTTGAGGATGACGTTAGCTATAGGCTTCTGGTAGATAGATGAGATCAGGTTGAAGATCTTCCTTCCTGTACATTACTCTTTTTTTTTAATTAACATATAATATATCATTTGTTTCAGGGGTACAGGTCTGTGATTCATCAGTCTTACACAATTCACAGCACTCACCATAGCACATACCCTCCCCAGTGTCCATCACCCAGTCACCCATCACCTCCACCCCCACCCCCTCCAGCAACCTCAGTTTGTTTCCTGAGACTAAGAGTCTTTTATGGTTTGTGCCCCTCTCTGGTTTCATCTTGTTTCAATTTTCCCTCCCTTCCCCTATGATCCTCTGTCTTGTTTCTCAAGTTCCTCATATCAGTGAGGTCATATGATAATAGTCTTTCTCTGATTGACTTATTTTGCTTAGCATAATACCATCTAGTATTAAAAAAGACTTCATTTTTAATGGCTGCATAGTATTCCATTGTATATATATGCCACATCTTCTTTATCCATTCATCTGTTGATGCACATCTAGGCTCTAGAGGACTTTTTAAAAATTATGAATGGATGTAAGATTTTGTCAAATGCTAATTCTGAATCTATNCCATCCTCCCAAGGATGAACTGGCATTGGAGCTGGGCTGGTCCAAGCCTCAGAGTTCCTGCTGAGTTGCTTCTCCTCAGCCTCCTTGTTCAGCCAGAGATTGTTGAAGGTGATGTAGCTAGAATGGATATGGTACACGGACAGGCCTTCGTGATGTCTTGTGGGAGGTCCTGTCACCTCTTTTGCCAGGGTGCACAGGTGTCTAGGCAGCGGGCATGGGTGCAGTTGGGCAGGATGCCTCTGACTCATCCCTCACCTTGTCCCTCCAGGTGCCACACATGAAGCCCTGACTGTCCTGCTCCCTCTCAAGGTCCAGGCACTGAAATGGGGCCTTGAGCTCCTAGGTAGGGTCTGAGTTGGGCTGAGAGTCCTGGGAGTAGCTATGATCCCTGTCAGCAGATAATGGAGACTGGGACTTCCAGAAACTGTCACCAATCTCCTTGCCTTGCTGGCCAACCCCTCTAGACCTGGCTCTGTCCCCCAGCAGGCCCCTGCTTGGCCCCAATCCATAGGCACAGAGGACTGGTAAATGGGCTCAGACCCCCACTCCAGGCTGCCTGGCGCTATGGATGCAGATATCTGTATTTATCTCCATAGAAACAGAAGCCTCCCTGGAAATATCTGCAGACCTTGGTTACCTTCCTAGAGTGAGCAGCAGCTGGACCCCTAGTGACAGGCCCCTTGGCCAAGATTTCTGCATGGTGGTTGGGACCAGGGGCTGCTCATGACATGAGGCTCTGCTGGGCCCATTCCAGCTCAAGCCCTGGTGAGAATCTTTCTTTCCTTTCAATATATATTTTAATATTTCTCATGACCAGGATTAGTTACCTGTTGCTACATGATAAATGATCATAGTTTCTTTGGGTCAGGAATTCTGAAAGCGTTCGTTGTNAACAGAAGCCTCCCTGGAAATATCTGCAGACCTTGGTTACCTTCCTAGAGTGAGCAGCAGCTGGACCCCTAGTGACAGGCCCCTTGGCCAAGATTTCTGCATGGTGGTTGGGACCAGGGGCTGCTCATGACATGAGGCTCTGCTGGGCCCATTCCAGCTCAAGCCCTGGTGCGAATCTTTCTTTCCTTTCAATATATATTTTAATATTTCTCATGACCAGGATTAGTTACCCGTTGCTACATGATAAATGATCATAGTTTCTTTGGGTCAGGAATTCTGAAAGCGTTCGTTGTTTTATTTATTTATTTATTTATTTATTTATTTATTTATTTATTTATTATTTGGATTTTATTTATTTGAAAGAGAGAGACAGAGAGAGAGCAAGCATGAGCAGGGGGAAGGGCAGAGGCAGAAGCAGGCTCCCCCCCTGAGTGGGGAATCCCCCTCGGCTCAATCCCAGAACCTCTGCTGAGATCATGACCTGAGCCGAAGATAGACACTTAACGGACTGATCCACCCAGGCATCCCTGAAAGGGTTCATCTAAAAGGAATGACTTAACATCTCCTCCAGGATATCTGGAACACTTGACAGCTGGTCTCTGGAATCTTCTGAAGACTTCAGAAACCCAAAGTCACTAAAACCTTTTGCTTTCTGCAGCTAATCCAGCTCCAAGGAGCAATGTCAGCCTTATTATCAAAGAAGACAGCATCTTTGAGATTCATTCAGGTTGCTGTAGCACGTATCACTATTTTGTTCCTTTTTGTTGCTGAAGTTGAAGTAATTTTTATTGTGTGGATATGTCACATAATGTTTATCCATTTGCCAAAAGATAGACATTTGCATTGTTGTGAGATTTGAAGGGTATACATACTTTAATGTGTATTTGTATACAGGTTTTTGTGTGGACATTTCTTTCATCCTCTTGGATAGATACCTAGGAGGGGAATTGTTGCCTTATAAGTTCATGTTTAATGTTTACAGAGAGTTCTAACCCATTTTCCAAAGTGATTATACAATTTCTGTTTCCATTACCAGCAATCCTTTCCATCAGCAGCCCATTCGCCCATTCTGAGCAATGATTGGTGAATTTTTGTTTATAAGTCCTGCATTAATTTTGCTAAATTCATTCCCAATTACTTTACTTTCTTTGATTTTATTGTGAATTGAGTTTTTCTGTATTAATTTCATTCTTTCCAATCTGGATACTTGAATTTTTTTAAAATTTTATTTTCACTTCATTGTACAAAGTTGAACATGCACGGCAAGAAGAGCCATTTCTGTCCCGTGCCCAACATTAGAGAGAAAGCACTGACTCTTTCACTGTTGAGGATGACGTTAGCTATAGGCTTCTGGTAGATAGATGAGATCAGGTTGAAGATCTTCCTTCCTGTACATTACTCTTTTTTTTTAATTAACATATAATATATCATTTGTTTCAGGGGTACAGGTCTGTGATTCATCAGTCTTACACAATTCACAGCACTCACCATAGCACATACCCTCCCCAGTGTCCATCACCCAGTCACCCATCACCTCCACCCCCGCCCCCTCCAGCAACCTCAGTTTGTTTCCTGAGACTAAGAGTCTTTTATGGTTTGTGCCCCTCTCTGGTTTCATCTTGTTTCATTTTTCCCTCCCTTCCCCTATGATCCTCTGTCTTGTTTCTCAAGTTCCTCATATCAGTGAGGTCATATGATAATAGTCTTTCTCTGATTGACTTATTTTGCTTAGCATAATACCATCTAGTATTAAAAAAGACTTCATTTTTAATGGCTGCATAGTATTCCATTGTATATATATGCCACATCTTCTTTATCCATTCATCTGTTGATGCACATCTAGGCTCTAGAGGACTTTTTAAAAATTATGAATGGATGTAAGATTTTGTCAAATGCTAATTCTGAATCTATTTGAGACAGCTATGTGTTTTTTGTTTTGTTTTGTTTTGTTTTCTTCTATTAATATGGTGTGTTGGATTGATTATTCTTGGACATTAAATTAACATTACATCCTTGAGATAGGTGCCATTTTGTCATTGTGTAGTAATTTTATAGTATGCTCTGATATTGGTTTGTTAATATTTTGTTAAGTAATTTTTGTACTTATGTTTATGAGTGATATTAGCCCATATTGTTTTGTCTTATTTTCTTGAATTTTTTCTGGCTTTAGGAACAGTATACATAGAATGAATTGGTGTTTCCTTCTCCATTTTCTGAAAGTTTGTGAAAAATTGATATTACATGATCTTTAAATAGTTGATAGAATTCCCCCAATGAGGCACCTGGGTGTCTCAGTCAGTTAAGCATCTGCCTTCAGCTCAGATCATGATCCCAGGGTCCTGGGATAGAGCCCTACATCTGGCTCTCTGCTCAGCAGGGGGTCTGCCTCTGCCTCTGCCTGCCGCTCCCCCTGCTTGTGCTCTCTCTGTCTCTGTCAAATAAATAAATATAATCTTTAATCTTTAAAAATAAAAAAACCTCCAAAGTTAAAAAAAAAAAAAAGAATTCCCCCAGTGAAGGCATGTGTGCATGAGTTTTTTCTTGCTTGGGAGATTTTTAATTACAACTTGATTTTATTCATTTGCTTAAGGTCTATTCAGGTTTTGTATTTCTTTTAAATGTCAGTGTTGATAATTTGTGTCTTTCAAGGAATGTGTTCAGTTCATTTATGTTGACTAGATTTTTGCAAAAATTAATAACGTTCTTTATAGTATTTTAGCTCATTTATGATAACCAGTGATTTTTTTTCTTCATTCCTTGTTTTTGCAATTTGGGTTTTACCTTTTGTTTTTTTAATTGAATCTATACTTGAAGATACTACTAATAAGGCATTTCTAACTCAGACTGACTCGGAAAGCTAAGGGCATTCACTGAGATATCAGCAAGGGAAGGGGAAAGAATTTTTGAAGGCCTAGGGGATAAAAACAGAATGATTTCTTGATTATATTATGTAAGCCAAAAACTATTAATAAGCTGGTTATTAAATATAAGCAACATGAATCAATAATAATTAGAATTTAAAAGATTTGACTGCAAAGAACACAGCAATTAGTCATATAAATTTTGGTTATTTAAAATTTACTAAATTTAGGGACTCCTGGGTGGCTCATTCGGTTAAGTGTCTGCCTTCGGCTCAAGTCATGATCCCAGAATCCTGGATCTACTCCTGCATCTGGCTCCTTGCTCAGCGGGGAGCCTGCTTCTCCCTCTGCCGGCCTCTCCCCCTGCTGTGCATGCTCTCTCTCTCTCTCTCTCTGTCAAATACATAAATAAAATATTTAAAAAATAAAATAAAATTTACTAAATTTATATTTGAAACTGCCCTCTAAGTATTCAGTGAAAACTAGTTTCTACATGGCAAAAATGTTGATAATAATGTTTATGCTAAGTCATGATTAAACGAATTTCATCATTGCTGTCCCAAACACAGATTAAATGAGTCAGAAGAAAAAGGGTCATTATTTCCTCAACATAATTTTATGAATTATATGCATAAATGAAAAAATCTATATTACCCTACCAAATTATATTTTCTTGTAAAAAGTTCATTGCTTAAGTATAGTAGTTCTTGAACAGAAACGTTACTGCTTCTCCAATTGGCTTGTCCCTCTGCCCCTTCCCTGTTCATGCTCTCCATCTCTCTCATATAAACAAACCAAATCTAAAACACAAACAACAAGCACGAAACTCTCCTCTTTATGTGGCCTCAGGACTTGTACTTTATACACCATGTAAAATGGAAAGTGGAAACTGATTTTTATGTTGGCAGAAATTGAATAAGCTAAGTAATTCACATGAATTTCCTAAACTAATCTATAATATTCATTTGTTGTCTATTTTTTCAATAGCTAGATAAATTTCAGTTGTTTTCTAATACTCAAAATATACTAGATTTTAAGAGCATGAACTTGGAAGTAGAATCCCATCTTATTACTTCCAGCTTGTGATTTTTGAAAGAGTCACACGCCCCTTCTGTTCTTCAGAGTTCCACATGCAATAATAGGGATAATAATAGTGTCTATAACAGAGTTACTGTGAACCCTAAAAGAGTTAATCCATGTAACATATTTTAGGATATAGGTACACTGCAAGCATTATAAAATATTAGGCATAATTTTTTTTATTTTGTTGTCATTTTTTATAATTTCCAGTTTTTTTTTCTTAGGAAAGTGAACCAACTTTAACCAAATTGTTGAATTTTATCTGCACGTTATGTTATAGGAGTAATTAACACCAAAAATAGATACAGACCTAGATAACCTTCAAGAAGCGCACTTGGTAATAAGAGTAATGTAATTTACCAAAGGTGATCTAACATTTTGTAAAACACCACCACTCATTTAATACAACAAACCTATGAATTACGGACTGTAATACTGTGTGCTTTATATGAAGAAACCGAATTAAATGTAGATTAAATAACTTGTGTAAACCGACAATATTTTCTACCAAATAAGATAATTCCCTGTGGCCAATATTAATTTTTAAATCATAGATATTTTCTGCATCCATCTCCAAGATTACCCATACACCTTCTATAAGCACATCCCCTATTATAGTATGTACCCTTCATCCTCACTTTGTGTTATCTGTGTGTGTCCTGGTACATGAAGATGGATTTCACAGTGTCATATGTGAATATGTGAACATTTATTATGATACTGTTTATACTGCTTACTGTTTTGTAATAAACTTTAGCACAGCAGGATAGTGGAGAGTTGGCAGAATCAGTCATGTGTTGAGATTTTTGTATGCTTCTTCAAAAGAATCCAGATAGATGTCTAAAAGAATACTAATATTATGACTCTTCAGCAGTACTGCAGATGAAGGATTTAACACATAAACCAGCCAAAAGAGAAGGTATGGTGGCATATACATGGTATTTGGATTTCCGTAGCCCTGGGTTTGAATCTTAACTTCTCAGTCCCCTAAATCTGTGACTCTGGGCAAGGTCCTTCAACAATTTGGGACGGTTTATCCATCTGTAAAATTTCATATGGTAAAATTTTATAGCAAAAAAGGTAAACAGTGCATGGCTATGCCTTACTAATTTAATTTTTTTGAGTCTTCTTCAATAAATGACAAGGAGGCAGGTAATACATGAGGGCTGGGGCTAAAACCTGTGAAGGAATTTGGTAGTTTTTCAAAACAATACTTTTTAAAATATATATATTGTAGGTAGAAAATCTTGTTTATTCTTTCTTATCACCAGCAAGTCATTTCAGTCATTTCCATAATCTATGTCTTCTACTTCTTTAAGTCTGTTTTTTAAATCTTTATTTATAAAAAGCCCTCTCTCAGGGCTCCTGGGTGGCTCCGTTGATTAAGCGACCACCTTCGGCTCAGGTCATGATGCCAGTGTCCTGGAATCGAGCTCAGCATCGGGCTCCCTGCTCAGTGGGGAGCCTGCTGCGCCCTCTCTCTGCTGCTCTGCCTGCTTGTGCTCTCTCTCGCTCTTTCTGTCAAATACATAAATAAAATCTTTAAAAAATAAAAAAAACCCTCTCTCCTTCATTTTCCTTGTAATTTATCATCCTTTTCAGGAAGAATCATTTTGAAAGAACTTTGTAAATATGTAGGTGATCCTGCCCAGTAAAGTTTTAATTATATGGACACAACATAGAAACCATGTTTTATCCAGTGAAAACCATCCCTATTGGTGAAGGTTGGTTCTGTGAACTAACTCCGGTATGATGGCTACATGTTTGATAAAATACTAGCTAGATAGTTGACCTTAACTTCGGTGGTGAATGAATTCCAGGGATGCACACTGGTATGGTGAGCTGCTAGTGCTCCAAGAGCCAAACATTGATAACCATACTTACCAATCCTTTCATCATTTATATTTGGCACACAGCAGTGTTCCCCATAAAGGAAGGATCATTTGGATTCTTTATAATGGCTGATTAAAAACAGAGAAAAGAGTTTAAGGGATGCCTGGGTGGTTGGTTAAGCCTCTGCCTCTTGATTTTGGTTCAGGTCATGATCTCAGCGTCCTGGGATGCAGCCCTGCCTTGGGCTCTGTGCTCAGGAGGGAGTCTGCTTGTCTCTCTCTCTCTCTCCCTCTGTGCCCCCTGCCCCACCTCGACACACACTCTCTCCAAAATAAATCTTTTTAAAAAATAAAAAAATTTTAATACTATTTACTATAAGAGCCATAACTGATGTTTACGTTACAAAACTGATTTTGTAATTGTCTGTTCTCTTTTTATGTTTTCAACAGGTAACCCATTATTAAGCAGTAAAGTCAACATATTGATTAATGTCTTAGATGTCAATGAATTTCCTCCAGAAATATCTGTGCCATATGAGACAGCCGTGTGTGAAAATGCCAAACCAGGACAGGTATCTTATCAATATTGTTAACTAATAACATAAAAAGATCTACTCTATATGCATATGTTTCAGGGTATAAGACCATACATAAATGCACGCACATACACACATCGATACTGATATCAATACTGATATTGATAATGATAGATATGTAGATTTTTTCCCTTGGATCATATGTTTTCATAAGAAAAAGCCACAAGAGATAGTAAACTCATAAATTAGGGGTACATTTATGGATGTAGAAGTAACATCCCGAGGGATACAGTGATGATGGCCTAGTGAATATTCTTCATATAACTAGAAAGTCTAGGATTGCAAATCTGCTCTGTTTTCCACTCCTTTACTGTGGAATTTCTGTGGATTCTGTGCCTATAAACCCAGTAAGCAAACAGATTTAGAATGCATTCTTCTAGAGTGTTTCTTGCTTTGCTCACGTGCTTTATGAAGGGGTATCTCAGAAAAGCTCTGTAGCCCATTAAAAATGTAAGGCTTCTTCCTCTGGTGGCCTTGAGTAGAACATCTGGGTTATTCAAAATCTCTGAATTACAGTTTCTTTATTAAGTCATATTGCTCCAGTTCTAGTGGGAGATGTCATGAGGGAGGACCACATGGTTATAAAAGTTACTGTCAAAATCCTAGATTTAATGTGAGTGATGTTGGGTAGCCAGTTTTTTTTTCTAGACTATTATAGATGAACAAATAAAATAATATGTTATAATGTGATATATATGATGTCATGAATGAATCAAGCATGAACAAATGATGAGAGTATGTCATGAAATAAGAGTATGATTAATCCAATACTGTGCACCTAGGTTTCAAAGGAAAAATATCAGTATTCTTAGTTCACTTTGTATTTTAATACCTTTAAATAGCATAATTATTCATTTAAGTAAATTTGAAGTTTTAATTCTTACTGAAAAAAATCTTAATACTTGAAATAGCATCTTTGTTGAAAAAAGTTATTCTTTAATCTTCAGTATTTGTTTCAATTTGAATGTTTTATACTGCTTTGTAGAAAATCTGTCCCACAATCCTAATCCACTAGCTATGTAGCTCTTAAATTAAAATTAAATAAAATTAAAAATCAGTGTTCTCATTATTACTAGCCACCTCTCAGTTGCTCAATGGCTGCATGTAATTAGTGGCTATCATTTTTTGTCAATGCAGATATAGAATATTTCCAGCAGTACAGAAACTTCTTGTGGACTGTGCTGCTCTAATCCAATCTTTGATAATTTGGGGGAAGTATTAATTTTATTACAGCGTGACTTATTTAGTCAGATTTCCCAATAGATAAATTTGCGTCCTTAATTTTGAATAGATACAAAAATGCATTAAAATGAAGTTTTAACCCTTTATCACCTTAAATTTACCCGCAATTTACATGGGATAAGGCCAGTGCCTACTGTAGTGTCTAAAGAGTAGATGCTACATAAATGTTTAAACAAATAATAAACCAATTTGGTTATTTGAGAAGTTACAAGAGGTTTTCTGAAATTCCACAACTTAGCAATTTCTCACTTTCCAGATCCCTCCACTCTCACCCCCAAAACTCAATCCTCTATATTTTTAGATAGTTAAAGTTATTAATTATTTTATATCAGTCAGACTCTTACAATGCACTAAATGAAAGTCCTTTGAAATAGAACTCCATTTGATGCTTCTCTGCTTGTCTAGTAAATTAAAGAGTTTAAAAAGTCAGGAAAAGTAGAAGTGACCTGAGGTAACTTGGTTTTCTTAGATCTGGAGAAAGTGGTACGCAAACTGTGGGGTCCTTGCAGGCTCTTTTCTAATAAATGCTTATTGGTTTTCTGCTGGGTCACATTTGTTACTTGAGTTTTCCGAAGTAGGGTATGTGAGCATATTCTGCTTTTGACCCGAGGCATTTTAGCCATGGTCTAGGAACTATGCATAGGAACTGTCTATCTCTTCTGGCCTATGTTCGAATATGTATGTATATGTATGTATTTTTATATGTACGTATGTGTTATCTATCAAGAGACAAGAGAAAAGAGAGAAAGGCGATGCTATCTAAATCAACAATAATATATATAGTGAATTACTGAAGTATGAGAGGTTTTTTTTCCTTAGGGCAATGACTCCCAAGTGTCAATTCCAGATAAGTGCCTGTTTATACCAAAACTTTCTTCTCTGTCTGCTGTTTGAAAGGACATTGCTTCATTCTAAAGTTATGTTCTTGATATTTTTTGATGTTAAATAATTTTAATTTAGTAAATGATTATGCTTGCTGATATTAGTTAAAGGCAAAACAAAACAAAACACCTGGCAAACCAATCCCCTAATAATTTACAGAAAATTTATGGATGGGATATAATGATCTGATTGAACATATGTGTTTAGGTGAAGTTACGTAAGTTGAAGTTTTATAGAATTATGACTGATTCTCATTGAACCAGGGGACTGAGATTGTCTTTAGAAAACCAATTTGTCAAATTAGAAATTACTAATATGGCACCAGGCCCTCCAAGTCACTTTAATTACGCTTGTGTGTGAGTGTGTGTATGTGTATGTGTGTGTACATTCACACAACTGTATGGAGAGGTAGATGGATCATAGTAAGAAGACTGAGTTTTAGCCATGGAATGAAAACAAAAAAGTAAGTAAATAAATCACATATTTAAAAAAATATATTTTGTGTTTAATGGTATCAGTCTAAGAACACACAATGTATGCTTTTGCCCACTGTGACCAAGACACAGTACCCAAAATGTAACGTCTTCCTTTGGCAAATTCAAATTTCGTCTAAGAGAGTGATCACCTGAGCAGTACTCTGCTCTCACTCTCTTCTACACACATTTCCTGAAATTCTTTCTGATGCAATGCCATTGGATATGTTAACAAATACAACCTCAAAGCTATTATAATTTGCTTATCTATGTAGCGAATTATCAATTTCACAGTTTGGCTCTCAGAAGTTATTTTTAATCTCCAAATTCTTAAGGGCATTTTCTTGAAAATCAGAATTTTAACTACTAAACACACAACCTATGGAAGCGATTTAAGAAAAAATTTGAAACCAGGCTGCTAGTGCTTACTTCTTTAAAAAACTTTATGAAAATACACTTCGTATTCTTGCTCATTGGGGGAAAACAAACATAAGGACAAAAACAGATTTACATCCTTTGTATTTCTCTTTCTCATCATTTTATTTATTTATGAAAATAAAACTCATTCTCACAAAAAAACTATACTAAAATGTTGCTATTGCAAGGGCTTTTAAATAATCAGAGGTTTTCTTTCCAGTAAGCATTTTCATATTTAGGTTAGAAAGCATTTATTTTATTTAATTTAAAATGCAAACACATGCATTTTAATTTCATTTTGCTTATTGGTGAGAATTTTCAATCGTGTTAAGTTTTTTAGTTATGCAGATATTGATTTGGAATTGGCCCATACTCTGTCATCGTATCTGCCATTATGAACTGTAAATGTTTAGATATTTGTTCATAAAAATTATTTGTAAATAATTGGCCCACTGATATGAATCCTAAAAATGTCATTTCTATCTCCTTGCATGCATCATTGGGTAAACTCATTAGCCTGGTATATGTAAAGTTCCCTTTGAAACTCATGACTGACTTCAAGTCTCATCTCAACTTTGTTTCAGATAATTCAGATAGTCAGCGCTGCAGACCGAGATCTTTCACCTGCTGAGCAGCAGTTCTCCTTTAGATTATCACCTGAAGCTGCCATCAAACCAAATTTTACAGTCCGTGACTTCAGAAGTAAGTTTGACCACATAAAAAAACTTACCTCTTATCATGTAACTTTGTAAAAGGACACAAAGGTAGAGATCAAGGTCTTTTTAAAAGCACTCAAGGGCATAAAATATGGAAGTCCATATATAAGAAATACAAAATTCTATAGCTAGCATTAAATTAAATATTTAATCTATATAGATTGTATCTAACGAGGCAAATTGCTTCCGTTTATAATATAGACAGTCCCTTAATGAGTCAAGCAAAACCAGCCAATCTGGGAAATTGAATGCTTTCTATGTTTTAAATGTATCATTTTTTGCACATGCACATTACTTGCACGAACAAATAGGTTACTTCTTAGTAACGAGTTTATTTGAATAACACACAGTACAGCACAGGTTAAGAATTCGGGCTTTGTAATGAGAATGACAGAGGTTTTTGTGGCCACTCCATTATGTCCTCAATGGCAGATTCTCAATGTAGTAAGTTATGCTAAATAATTTTAAGCTCATAGTTGAACTGAGTCAACCACATAGTATTTATATTAAATAAAATAATGCATGCAAATCCTTTAACACAATACCCAAGGTGGTTTTAGTTAACACCTCTACCATCATATCTGCACTTTCCTATCTGCCACCAATGCTATTACACCATCACCACCACTGCTATTGCTAATAATACTATCAAATCTGCTACTGTTACCACTGCTATTGCTACTAAGACTATCAGATCCCCTCTCTACTGTTACACTCACAAAAATACAATGGACACTGGATTACAAATTTTAAAGCTAAGTACTGGTCAGTTGCTCTTACCTATTCATTCTGTGACTGTGGATATTTTATCCCTTCTAAGTTTTCATGGTTATGAAATTGGGATTAGAAACATCTGAGTTCAGAATATTGAATAGTAAAAAGCTAATTTCTTACTGAATTCTATGCTTATAGAACAAATGAGCCAATTGTGATGAGATGGTGATGATGATAGGATGGACAGGAGTCAAAGGATGTCTGAGAAAATTTACTTTTCTGCAAATATTTAGAGGAAAGAAATCAGACATTTTGTCACAGAAGGAAATTCAGAAGGATTTGCTTCATCTAATAGTGTAATGTGAGGAATGGCTATAAATGCAACAGGGTCCCAAATCTGAGGAGCCTTGTAAGTAGAGAGACCATATATTTATGAAAACTAGAACACTTTAGAGACTAGAAGTGGACAATATTAGTAATTTTAATTAGAACAGCTCACATAAAATAGGGATGTCCAAGACAAATCAGACCATGGATCACCCTAACTACAAGCCATTTGAAAGAATTATAACTTAACTCCAATGACTTCAGAAGTCTGAAAGATTTACAAGAGCATAATATGTTCAGATTTGCATTAGGAAGATCAGTTTGGTTTTAGTATGGAAAAGGTAATAAGGGGATATAGGATTATTTCTGAGAGGAGGATATAGGATATAGGATTATTTATGATGCTATTGCAGGAGTGGGTGAGAGAGTATTAGATGAGGGAAATGGCTAATGGAGATATGTGGCTAGAGATAGAATTCATAGGGTTTGATGCTAGACTGCCTACATTCCATATACAAATACGACAGAGAAGAAGACTAATCAGACTTCCAGATCCCTGGGTTGGGCAAAAAAGTGATGGTCACATCATTCAGGAACATAAAATGACTATTTCCCCATTGTATCTTTGCTGGAGAATATTAATATTAATCACGATAATATGAATTAGATCATTTTGCCTCATAGCATAGTGTTTTCTCACAGTTTGAATATTGTTTGCTATTCATAGGCCATTTACTATAGTCCCTGTTTTATCTTGTTATATTTTAAGTATAAATGTAAGTTTTTAAAAACAATAGAAACATCATTTTTTTAACCTCACATATTTACCTTTTTAAAAAAAATTTTCCCCTGGGGACAGAACATTTAAGTTCTACTCACTTTGCAAATTTCAGCGCTATCAACTATAGTCACCACTATAGGATCAATTAGATCCTCAGGCTTTATTCATCTTATAATTAAGAGTTTTACCAATCTTCTTACCAATCTTTTCCCATTTTCTCCACCCCTGGCCTCTGACAACCACATTTCTACAGTCTGTTTTTAGGAGTTCCTTTTTTTTTTTAAATCTTTTTTAGATTCCACATGTAAATGTTATCATATGCAGCGTTTCTCTCTCTCTCTCTGGCTTTTATCACTTAGCATCATACCCTTCAAATTAATTCATGTTGTCACAAATGGCAATATTTCCTTCTTTCTTATAGCCAAATAATACTCCATTGCGTGCATATATATTTATAGTTTTTATGATATGTATTAACTTTACCTCTTTCTTCAGTAGAAACTATTTTAAGAGTGGACATGAGGTTTAATATCTTTTTTCCCACCATGAACAGCACAGTGAATTTTATATGGTCATATATCAATAATAATAATAATAGATAGAAAAATACAGTAATTCCCCCTTTTCTGTTAGGGAGCAATAGTCCAGGACACCTAGTGGATGCCTGAAACCAAACCATGGATAGTCCTGAATCCAGTATATAGACATGTTTTACTATACACATGTACCTATGATAAAGTTTAATTTATAAATTAGGCACGGTAAGTAACTAAGAGCAATAACAATAAAATAGAGCAATTGTAAAATTATGCTCTAATAAGAGTTATGTAAATATGATCTCTCTTGTTCTTAAACTGTTTTGTATCGTACTAACCCTTCTTGTGATGATGTGAGATGATAAAATGCTTACATGATGAGATGAAATGAGCTTTGCATTGCACATCAGAAAGCAGATCAGCTGCTTCCAGGCCCAGGTTGACTTGGGGCAACTGAAATCAGAGGAGGGGGAGGGGGCTACTGGAAACATTAACAAGACGGTAGGATGTCTTTTGATATAAAGCGTTCAGGAACATTGAATCCATGGTTCCTCAAGTGCGTATATATCAGCTTCTCCGACCCCTATTTTTATTAATAATTTTCACCCAGATTTCAAACTTCAATTCTGACTGCTCCTTTTCCTCAGACTCAAGTACTCAATCAGTTGCTGAAGATTTCAATGTTAATTCAACGAGTCCCCATTTCTTTATTCCTGCTGTCTTCAAGAGTACCCGGCATTACTAAGTCTCATTAGGAATATTATAATCGACATTTGGCATCTTGATGTTGTGTTTTTCAATTTAAAAAGTTTCTCTATATAATAACAAGTCATCTTCCCATGTAAAACAGTCTTATCAAGTAAAGTTTTCTCAACTTTATGGTTCTATCGAAATGAGTCTAGAGATGCTGCCTAATTTCAGTTGTTGAATCTAGAATATACAAAGAGAGGACTGGAATATTATTGAGATAGTAATATTTTTCTGTCATACCTGTATTTTAGTGAGTAATATATATTCCTAAAATTAGTTTCCATGATTCCAAAGTGGATATCATGTATGGCTATAATAAGCTAAATTTTAATACATTTTTTATAATGACAAAATATTTCAAGGAGTTACTTTAATAGATGCAAAAAATTAAATGATGTTATGAATAAAATGAAATTCCCGCTTCTATGTGTAGAAATAAAAGAAGTAAAGAACAAATGCATGAAAAACAATACTTTCAATAGCAGTATTAATTACATTTACATAAAAGTTAAAATATTTATTGCCTTGAATCGTTCTAAGTAAACATAGCTATTGTTGATTTTGTCAGAACTAAAATGAATTATTTTTGTACTTATATTAAAATAGTGATCATTACAATTTATTATGTTTAAAATTTTTAATGAATCTTGATGTTTTTAACACACTTTATTTTGTTTTCTATTTTCCACGTAAAAAAGTGAAAGACATATATATATATGCATATATACATACACATGTACAAAAGTGAACAATATGCATATATATTGCATATATGTTTTTTACCATATATGTCATAGATATAAGATCTGGGAAAAATAAAAAATCAAATGCTAAATTGATATTTGTTGTATTTTAAAGAACAGGTTCTTAGTGAGATATTTTGCAGCAGACTCATGCTTTGTAATCTCTGCTCTTCCATCATGTAAGAAAACACCCACAGATGTATTTTTTTCAATGAGATTTTGATGTTAAAAAAAAATGGGTCAACACACACACACACACACACACACACACACAAGTGGGTCAACACAACATACCTCCAATCTTATAAACAGTTTTATATTCTTTCTGAACTGAAAATTTAATTCTTACACCAGACAAGATTAACATTTCTTCTTTTCCTTGATTGCATTTGATTACATTTGGCAGCTTTCATAATAATAAAAGAAAGAATTAAAATATGGATGCCTTTTTGCGGATGCAAGAAAAGCTTCCAACTCTTTAACCGATACCCACTTTAAGATTTGAAGCGAAGCTTTTAGTAACCCTCTTATCACAAATGTCATGTTTTGCAGACAACACAGCTGGAATTGAAACCCGAAGAAATGGATACAGCCGCAGGCAGCAAGAGTTGTATTTCCTCCCTGTTGTAATAGAAGACAGCAGCTACCCTGTGCAGAGCAGTACAAACACAATGACTATTCGAGTCTGTAGATGTGACTCTGATGGTACCATCCTGTCTTGTAATGTGGAAGCAATTTTTCTACCTGTGGGACTCAGCACTGGGGCTTTGATTGCAATCCTACTGTGCATTGTTATACTTTTAGGTTGGTTTCAATATTAATCACATATTCTCTCTCTCTCCACCTCTCTCTCTCTCCTCTGTGTCCCTCTCTTCACAATTTACCGTGTAAATCAGGTTTTCTTCATCGAGGTGTCACATCTGGATAGAAGGTTGATGATCTCTATCGAATGATATTTTTATTAATGCTGATTTTCTATTTAAAATCTCATGTCTCTATACCATTAAGAATGAATGAATAACAACAGAACACAAAACTGTGTTCAAGCCCTTGGGGATTTTCAACTAATAACAGTTTGTTGCACTTGCCACAGTGACATTTTCTATAACAAATATCCCACATATGGCAGTGGGCTTTTTAAAGTGGTTTTTAATAAAAATTCATTTTACATTCCAGTAATTGTTGCTACCTAATAAGATACTATATAATCTTTAAAAATATACTAGATGAACAGTAGCTCTCAAATGCCAGTTCAATAAAGGAAGAAAAGAGAAAGAACAGGAAAGGAGTGCGAGAAAGGGAAAGCATCCCCAAATTTGCTTTCTTTTTCCTCTTTAAACTGCCTGCCAGAAGCAGTTCTTATTCCACTTTTCTCACATCTCCTCACATCAAAATTCTAACCATTCCCACGAGGACACAAAACGCTGAAATATCGAGAAACACTGCAAAGGAAAAAGGACTGAGGTAATGTATTCTGTAACATCTCTGTAAGAATTAATATAAATCTACTTTAGGGGTTTCCCTCTTCCATCAGTTCTGTTCAGCTGGTTCCCTTCACTTATTAACTCACTGGCAGATTCACAAAACCAGAGAGAGCTTTTCTGTTTTGCCAGTCATTTCTTTAAATTCAAATGGCAACAGAGGTACAATTGGGCATTGTGGAATCCGTTTATACATGCTTCACAAATGTTGATACATACCTTTATCTTAAGATAGAAAATAAAAAAAAAACTAGGATGTAAAGCATGGAGTAAGGCATGGTATCCTAGTTCATGGAGAACATTCTCTAAGTGAGAAGCTCGTGTTAGTTTGCAGATTGAAGTTCTAGTCCAGTTTGCTTGGTATAGACATTCATTCCACACAGGTGACTCTGGCGTACAGAAGAAAAGGTTCCTTTTTTCCTTATAATGTATAAGAAGTTATTGCCGGCATCTGTTTGTGCTGATGATATGAGTCTTGGAAGGGAGGATTCAGAATAACATTCTCACATCTGAAATCGAAGTCAGTAAGTAGGTGTTTAACCTCAAATCAAATGTTACTTTTTAATGCTTCTCTCCTGGCTGGGAGCCACCTGAGTCCCAGAGTACGGCCACACCCACCTAGCATGACTTGGCATGTTCTGGAGGCTCAGCTGTGGCCTCTTTGGCCCTCTTGGAGTGTAGCGAGTAATCTTGCTCAGATCAGCCGCAGCTTCCACAGTGCACTTGCACACTTCTAGCACAGAAACGGGCCAGGGTACAATGGGGAACGTTGACACAATTAGTCCTGCCATGGGTGTAGTTAAAAACCCAACTATTCTTGGACTTCCTCAACCAATCTCAGACTCCTTCTGATCTTTCCATTTATCCTTAGCCATTTTCATATCTTTCCTGGGATGAGGGGAGGCAAGAGCGTCTTGTGGTGCCTAGGAATCTGGTAGGGGGCCCCTGGTCGGGCCCTTCTCAGTCACAGCCACTCCAAAGCCATTTTATATGCAGGGCATCTCTGTGAGGCTTGTAGTTTCTCACTCACTCTCTGGGTGAGCAGTAATCTCGTTAGTTTTTGGATTTCCCTAAATGCTGGGAGGAGTGCAGAGGGCTAAACACCTCTTCAAGGCCTGTTGTCCAGAAGCTCTACCTGTATCTCCTCCCTCCTTCCAGCTGGTCAGACTTCAGTTTTGGAGGAAGAGGGAATAAGTGAGCTTTCGTCACACTCAATCTTGTCTAATTTCTGATCTTAGGACGAGAGTCTTCCAGGCCCTGCTGTAGTACGTCAGACACACTTTGGCTTGCAACCCATTACCACCTCTGTGGAGGAGAGGGGCTTTTGTGATGAGCAAAGTTGAGCACTGACTTCATCATTTGAATCTGTGCCCATTCATTTCTAGAGGAAATAAATGCTTTTTTTCTTTTCCTTTCCTTTCCTTTCCTTTCCTTTCCTTTCCTTTCCTTTCCTTTCCTTTCCTTTCCTTTCCTTTCCTTCTCTCTCTCTCTCTCTCTCTTTCTCTCTCTCTCTCTTTCTTTTTTAATTTGAGCTAGAGATAGCGAGAGAACATGCAAACACACATGCAAGCACTCGCACCTGAGCTAGGGGGAAGAGCAAAGGGAGAGGAAGAAGCAGGCTCTTTGCTCTGCAGGGACCCTGACACAGGGACCCTGACACAGGACTCAATCCCAGGACGCCCAGATCATGCCCTGATCTGAAGGCAGATACTTTACTAACTGAGCCATCCAGGTGCCCCAATATAAATGCTTTCAATTTAATGGATTGCTGTACATCAACTAGGAACAAAAAGAGATTTAAATTATGAAAGTATATAAGTTAAGTATTTCAAAATTTTCTCATGCTTCATGAACATAAACTGAACACTAGGCATTTGGTTTGGAAAATATCTCAACATGGCAGGACACAGAATTGAAATAGAGGTCTTGGTTGACGTGATTTATAAAACGAAGGTCTTTATATTCTACACTCTTCTTTCCTTTCTTTCTCCTTTCCTTCCTTCTTTTCTTCCTTCCCTTTTTAAAAGTTATTGCCTTTAAAGTTATTGTCACATGAAGATTTGGGTTTCCTTCATTAGAAATATAAGGAATTGTTGCAGCTGGGAAATCTAGCTATGAGTAATATGTGTCATTTATGGGCTCTAATCCTCAAGTTTTATTATACCAACACTATGCCCCTCTCTAAATGCTTAGAACAACTATTCTTTTAAAAAATCTATGACACATGCTTTTTAACTGATACTAAAATTTTTAGGCAGAACACAAATTAAATATAAGACTGTAATTTTCTTGATTTTGTGAATAGTTTTGCTAAGATTCGTGAGTGACCATTTCAAAATGAAGATGAGTAAACATAGATGTGATCCTTCTTGTATAATATGTTATTGGAGATGCGGCCTACACATTCTCAACTCGCACCTTTTGTCTTCTAGCCATAGTGGTGCTGTACGTAGCTCTGCGAAGGCAGAAGAAGAAAGACACTTTGATGACCTCTAAGGAAGACATCAGAGACAACGTTATCCATTACGACGATGAAGGAGGTGGGGAGGAGGACACCCAGGCTTTCGACATTGGTGCTCTGAGAAATCCTAAAGTGATTGAAGAGAACAAAATTCGCAGGGATATAAAACCAGACTCTCTCTGTTTACCTCGTCAGAGACCACCGGTGGAAGATAACACAGACATACGGGATTTCATTCATCAGAGGCTACAGGAGAATGATGTGGACCCAACCGCCCCACCCTACGATTCATTGGCAACATATGCGTATGAAGGAAATGGATCGGTAGCAGACTCCCTTAGCTCCATAGACTCTCTCACCACAGAGGCGGACCAGGACTACGACTATCTGACAGACTGGGGACCCCGTTTTAAAGTCTTGGCAGACATGTTTGGTGAAGAAGAGAGTTATAACCCTGATAAAGTCACTTAGGGCAGAAGCGAAGGCTAAAACACAACCAAAAGGAGACATTTAAGAAAAAGAAACACAAATAGAAATCACACACACACACACACACACACACACACACACACACACAGAGCAGGCTTTATAGGACACAATCCTTTGATTATCTGGTTTCTAGCAAGTTGCTATATTTATCATATTGTCAGTTTTGTTTTTTTTTGCCGACACAAGATAAATCCTCTTATGTGTACTTGCTTGGTTTTGTTTTGTTATAAACACACTGAGACAAGCTCAGGCCTATTAAATATAATTTACTGACATGACAACTTAGAACGAAGATAGCTATGTGGCATCACGGTGGAAGAGTGTTAGATTTTTCTTAATTCCACTAAAGTGCCTATTGAAACTCTTATCATTTAAAATGGTGTACAATACACTCTGCTGTGATGGCATTGCAGGATTCAGAGACACAGAGGACAGAAAACAGAGACCCTGTCTTTGTGTCAAGGAGCAATAGTGACATGCTGACTTCTAATGCCTCTTGAGGAAAAGAGAAGAATACTTTCTGAACTCCATCTTCTTATAATTCAAAGGTTTTTTTTTCTTTTTTAAACTGTATGCCAAAACACATTTGTTTTTCCTACCCTTTCAGAAAATTGAAATAAACGCGATAATATCGAATTCATTATGTAAGTCCTGAATTTAAGAGCAATGTTTGAACTTATCATTAGTTCATATTAAAGGTGTTCAGTAAAATGTTCCTTTTTTTCCAAAAAAATTAAATAAAAAAAAAGGAAGCGAAAAAAAATCCCTCGATAAAGAGAGGCCTCAGGGCTCAAACTCCACATTAAAATAAATATTGGCTTTGTCTTCATATTGTGCTGGTCTGTGGAAAGTTGGTTTTAATGAGTCACCAGATTACGAAAGTCTTCAGTCGGGCGCCTGGGTGGCTCAGTGGGTTAAAGCCTCTGCTTTCGGCCCAGGTCATGATCTCAGGGTCCTGGGATCGAGGCCCGCATCGGGCTCTCTGCTTGGCAGGGAGCCTGCTTCCCCCTCTCTCTCTCTCTCTGCCTGCCTCTCTGCCTCCTTGTGATCTCTCTCCCGCTGTGAAATAAATAAATAAAATCTTTAAAAAAAAAAAAAAAAAGAAAGTCTTCAGTCACAGATAAAATTTTTAAGTTGTGTTTCTATGAATTTTTTTAAGGAAAAAAGTGCCATTAATTTAAACATAGGAAGAGAAATTCATTACATAGCTTCTCAGAGTTTCTTATAAACTAGTGATTTTTTTTGTCAGCAAAGACAATAAAGTACATATCAAATAATACAGGATGGATTTATAGCATGTCTAAAAATGTTTATTATATATTACTAAACAAATGAAAAATCAGGGATTTCAGAAAGTTCGAACCAGTGACTAATTCCTAAAATAAACATAAATGCAAAATCAGGCAGTTGATTTATTTATTGAATTAACATGGACTTCAACTTTGTAAACATTATTATTTTATTAGATCTCACAGTTGCTTCTTTATGTGATCATCTATAATAATTCCACTATAAAGGATTCCATACAATTTCCGTGCTATGTAAAGAAATTTTACTTTTTAATTTGATGCAGATTTCTGAGAACTGTTAGATTTTATAAGCCTACAAGTAAACTACACTCGTATACTTTACTCTCCAGTGAACTGTACAGTATCTAGAAATGCACTTAACAAAACAGATAACTGAAGTGATAATATATTTTCTTAATGATACAATTATACAAGTGACTTCTAGACTATTGAGACTATAGGAAAAAATAAAGGTTGCTTATAAGATCCATCCTGAAAATGTGGTCAATACCTAGCTGTATTTGTGAAATATTTTTGAATATATTTATATTTGCAAAATTGTAAAAGAATTCACACATGGGAAAAATGGGTAGAAATATGGACAGTATAGGCAAATTATAGTCAGTCCTATTCATTCCTAAGTCTTACTTCAAACATATGTAAGTGATAATTATGCGGTGGCAATTTGGCTGTTTGCATTTGCAGTTTACATCCCTGTTTTGGTGTCACATAGTTGCACACTTTCCTTGTTTTCCCTAACAGGAACAATTACTGACTTTCTTCCTCTCTGCACCCAGATTTTACTGGTGTCTCATCTCTGGGAACCGCATTAGAATATTCATGTAGTGTAATAATTTCGCAGCATGATATGCTTTGGGAATTATTTATGTAATTTTTAAAAAGCTGGCAATGTCATAATTGTACTGGAAAAAAAGCGAAGGCAACTTCCGGGTTTGTCCTAGCAACACAATTTACTATGCAGTGATGCATGACCCCCTGAAGAAGGTTAATATGCAAGATCACTTCCAGCTGACAGCAGGATCCTTGTCAGGAACTCCTGTATTTTGTATCTTGCTCTAACTGCTCTGCACGCAGTCATTTATAGGAAGCAATGATGGTACAAAGAAAACTTGGGAAGGGCAGGTCATTTCAAACCCCATGACTGAGATGCTAAGCAAAGAGGTGAAACTGGTGAGTCTTGCCTTTACCAAACTAATAAGCTTTTGTTCTGTATTTCTATCTTTTATTTTTGCTACGCTACTGCAATAGTTTGTTAGGGCTGCCATGACAAAGTCCCACAGACTGGGTGGCTTAAGCAACAGAACTTTATTTCCTGTGGCTCTGGAATCTAGAAGTCCAAGATGAAGGTGTTGGAAGGGTTGGTTTCTTGTAAAGGCGTCTCTCTTTGGCTCATAAAGTTTCTTTCTCCTTGGTTTGGCCATTTTCTATGTCTTCATACGGTCTTCCCTCTGTGTTAATTCCCCTTCTTTTAAGGGCAGGAGTTATACTGAAGCCCCCTCACATAACCTCTTTTAACTTAATTAACTCTTTTTTTTTATTTAATTTTATTTTTTCAGTGATTCAAGATTAACTTAATTAACTCTTGAATGTCCTATCTTTAAACACAGGCATATTATGAGGTACTGGTGATTAGGACTCCAAAATATCAACTTTAGGGGACACAATTCAGCCCCTAAAAGCCACACAGATGTTAACAGTAAATTATATATAATTTACAACAGACAAGAAAAGAAATGTGAAAAGAAATAACTTTGAATGGAAATAATTTCAGGTATAGTAGGAAATCAGAAGAGTGATATGGTGAAAAGAGGTCTCTCAATGCTCATAAATTGGAATTATTATGGGTTATCTTTTAGACTAGGTAATATTTGTATAACCTTTTTTAATTTTTAAAATTTTTAAATCTTTTTAAATCTTTCTTGTAATTTTTAGTAAGCAGTCCCTGGCCTTCATTCAGGAATTAAACAATATTTAAAAAGGCTTAGAATTTACATGAGGAATTTTGGTTATTAATAACAATCATATAAAACTTCTTAATTACATTACAGACTTAACCTTTACAGAAATATATATGTGCATATTATATGTAACATATGTATATAGTATATATATATAGTAAATGCAACCTTTGTGCTCAAAAAAGTATTAGATCAACACATAAGAGTGAAACAGTGTAATATACTAAAAGTAATTTAAAATTACTTTTGTAGCAAAAAAAATTGCTTTTGTAGCAAATTCTATCACTAAAGAGAAATGTGCTATGGGGTAAGCACCTTTGCCTCCATTTTCTATTCTCTTTGGTAAAATTAATTTGTTGCCCTTGGTGTTATCTAAGTTTCTTCTGTAATATCTCGATGCTTAAGTTCTAATTACAATTACAGGAAGTCTATTAAATCATTTGCATATTGATTACATAAAATTAGGAGAAACATAGAGATCTTTAAGATATAATTAACAAAAATCTTTGAAATATGGATTTAACTAATATGCATTGGCTCACCATGTACCACATATGCAGAGCCAGGCAAATATTTCTTAAGTCATAATTGTCAAAATTCTTCAGCCAAACAATGGAAGAAGAGAGGAAAGATCCTGAGCCAAAGAGGAAAACAAGTGATGAGAAGAAAAGATTAGAAGGTTGTGTCTGTCATTCCTTGTGTTTCAGAAGAGGATATTTTAGAAATCCTTGGAAAAGTTTTAGTGACTAATGTATTAAAATGGGACTTTTTAAAAGCAGGTATAAAAATGCAGGCATATTTGAAGTGGGCCCCAAAGTATGAATAAGTATGAAAAGAGTTACTGAGATGTCAGTAACAGTATCAGTCAGCTTCCTAAGAAAAAAAGGAGTGGGAAGGTAACAACAATTCTACAAAACATTTTGCAAACTTCTCTTGCCTCCTCCCCTAATTCATAGTTTAGCTAGCTACACAATTCTCATTTGTATTTTTTAAAAAACTATATTTTGGAGTGTTTTCTATCATATTCTGGTATCTAACCCAGGGATGAATGTATCACTCCTTCCTTTTATGTGATATGAATTTTTTTTTTATGATACTCAGATTTTTTGTTATCCTTTGTGGTATGAAATTTCACACTAATGTATCAAGATGAATCTTTTGTCATTCTCAGGACAGACACCCAGGGTGTACCTTTAAAACGGAGCCTTGGATCCTTCAGTTCTAGGAGATTTTTTTTATTAATTGTCTGATGGGTTCCCACTCAGCGTTTTCCTGTTCACTCTGGGATTTTTAATAGTCAGCTGGATGTCCTGCGTTTAAGAATTAATTGCATTATCTTTTAACTCTCGTTATCTTATATTTTACCCCATTTTCATGATTACCTTTTCGTTTTTGTCTTCCAGTTCTTTTTTTTTTTCCTTCCAGTTCTATCGATAAACTTTCCAGTGATATTTTTTTCTGATCTCAGAAGCTCGGTGGTGTAGTGTTTTTCTGTTCTGTCACTTTCCTGTTATTCTGCTCTTGTTTTTAGATAGTTTGTTTCTTTGTTTCCTCTGATAACGTTAACGTTAGCTCTTCTTAAATATTTTTATGACTTTTCCCCCCTCTGAAACGTGTATATCAGATAGTTGGGGAAAGAAAGATATAGACATTTATTTTATTCTATTTTGATTCATGTCTCATTCTAGTTCTCTGCCATCTTCGACATGTCCAAGTCCTAACATATTCTAGGACTATCATGAGATGACAAGTTCTCTACTGGACTGCAGCACTGGTCCTCTAGTCTGCAGTTTTATACCTAGTTTCGTTCATCACCATTCCATTATCCTTCCAATAGTTTGCCCAAAATGCTGGTCTGCTAATAGCCAATATGCCATTCTCTCTTTTATTGTGGGGATGCACACACACAAACATGCACACAAATGAATACATATGCACATAGGTAAAATTTATAAATATTTTTCTATAGAGAGGGTATTTGTATCTCTGTAGAGAAGTGATAACATATTATTTATAAATATATATATTCCCTTATCATTAAGTTATGTAATCATTATAACTTTGAGTCAGCATGAAAAGAACTTACATATGTAAATATTAACCAATTATAATGAAACAAAATTCTGAAAAGAAGCTGGTAATTTTTCTCATATCCTTTATTATAAAGCAGATGAATTTAGTTTGTATATGTACACATGCACACATATACACACAAACATATATATGTAATTAGACAATTGATAATTCCAATTTTCAGTAAGTTTTGGACTACCACTTAATTCCTTTATTCAAGTCCCTTATATTTCTTAATGTAATGGATTTTCATAACAGTCAGACTCATGAAATTTCTCAAAAGAACTTAAACTTTAATAGGAGTTTAACTGTATTTTTTAATTGCACTTTAAAGAAATAGAAGGTAAGAGTGTCCGAACATCTTACGCAAAACCAAGAAATAGTAACCTAATGGGTGGCAAGCTCTTTAATTGTGAAGTTTAAGTAAATCTAATCATTCTTCTATTCTGGGATTCTTTCCACTGTTTTTCCAACTCCTACACTGTTACATGCAGTATTTCATTGGTGAATGTAATTGGCACAAACTCTTGGGTATTCTGGGCTATATTACAACATATCATTGTACCTCCTTTAAAGAAGAAAGAACCTGACCATTGTTGATTCTCATATCAATATCTTACTCAAGAACCAGGGTTTTAAGACATAATAGTACCTACAATACAGTAAAAATATAATGCAATTGAAAATATTAATCTATCTTACCAAGATGCAATGTATTTAAAGTTATATCACTGTGCACCTCTTTATTTATTTATTTATTTGACAGAGAGCAAGTGAGAGAGACAGCAAGAGAGGGGATAAAAGCAGGGGAAGTGAGAGAGGGAGAAGCAGGCTTCCCGCCGAGCAGGGAGCCCGACCATGACCTGAGCAGAAGGCAGACGCTTAGTGACTAAGCCACCCAGGTGCTCCAACTGTGCACCTTTTTATAAGCATCCACATTAATAGTCTATACATGGCCTTAACTCTCCCAAACTTTTCGATCCAACTATGTCTTTTTTTCCCTTTTTTCACCCTTGTATACCTTAGCCCTTGTTATCACTTAAATTTCCAATTTCTAAATGCAATTTATTTATGCCTCCCCTAATCCATTGTCCAGTGAATTTGGTGTTTGTCATGATTGAAAATTCCAATAAGTTGTCACTGAAAATTGTCTGAGAATTAGTGGTCCTCTCTTTCTCCTCTTCTGCTATGTCAACATTTTTTAAAATGTGGTAACAATAACAGAAAGTGCTGCTAATCACCGAACATATACTCGACCAAATATATGCTACAAACATTTAATGTTCAGAGTAACTTGATGAGTTATTTTTATCTTTATTTTACATGAGGTCAACTACGCTTTGACATGCAAAGTTACTTGACTGTTTAGACACATTTAACACATGATGGAGCGAGGATCTTAACACCTCGTCATTTGCACACTCCACCCTTTACCTATGGTATATGAGGTACTACTTTCTCCCACCTTCCACACTTGTAACTCACCATTTAACAACCTGAATTCTGGTTTCTCTTTCTACCGTGCTCTTTTGAAGTAACTAGTAACTTCATAATTGAAAAACCCCAGTGATACTTGTTTTTGCCTTTCTGCGATATCTGTTGAGTTAAGCACACTTTCAGATCTCATCTTCAAATTTCTGTTTCCACCTCTCATTTCACCCATTTTTTCTTTAGCTTTTAATTCTTAATATACCCCTCACAAGTTTATATAAATAATCCCACATAGTTCTCCCATTTGTTTTCATGTGGGGTTTTTTTTGTGTCTTTTTCATATCATTGACAGTGGGAGATCTCATTATAATAGTGATTCTCATCTTTGTATAAATAATATTCAAATAATCCTTAAATTTTTATTTATACATTTTCTCTTTTAACAAGGCGAAAGGGTGCCTGAGTGGCTCAGTGGGTTAAAGCCCCTGCCTTCAGTTCAGGTCATGATCTCAGGGTCCTGGGATTGAGTCCCGCATCGGGCTCCCTGCTCAGTAGGGAGCCGGCTTCCTCCTCTCTGCCTGCCTCTCTGCCTACTTGTGATCTCTCTCTCTGTGTCAAATAAATAAAATCTTAAAAAAAAATTTTTAAAAAAAGGTGAAAGAGTTTTACTTGGATACATTTGCTACTTTCTGAACACATACACCTGGTCCATGCATTAACTTCAAATTTATCAGATCCCAGTCTAAATCTTCCTCTTTCAGAGCTTAGTATGTCTGTTGTTACAATACCACATACATAATATGTTATATATATATATGTATATATATATAATTATATTACATTAATAATCATGTTTATACATTACATAAGTTAGATATATATAATCATTTGTTGTATTGATCTGTTTCCTCTGGGATATTCATGATCCTCATTTCTAGTTCTGTTGAACTCTTCCTGATAGACACTTTCATTACATCACTATTTTACTATTGAAATAACCTTTTTAAAAAGTAAACTTTTGACATTACTAAGGCAGTACCAAAAGTTTCCATGTACTTCACACCCAGCCATACTATTAACATCTTATATTACTTCAGTACCTTTGTCATAATTAGTGATAATATCTACACCTTTTCACTAAATCCCACACTTTAAGATACTTAAATTTTTACCAAGTGTACTCCACTCCAAGATCTCATACTTGAGAGCACATTACATGTACCTATCAGGTTTCTTCAGGTTTTTCATGGCTGTTATAGTTTCTCAGATTTTTTGTTTTGTTTTGTTTTTAATAACCTTGAGAGTCTTAAGAATTACTGGTCAGGTATTTTGTAGAATATCCCTCAGTTGGTATTCATCTGATTTTTTTCCTCAAGGTTGGCCTGACTATATGGATTTTTGAGAGGTAAAGTGCCACTCTCATCACATCACATCAAAGGAACATACTACCGAAATGATTTATTACTGTAAACCTCAGTCATGTAACCTCAATCATGTAACCTCAATCATCTATCCGAGGTGTTTTGTCAATTTCTTCATTGTAAATTGCTCATTTTTCCCGAATCCCATATTGTATTCCTTGGAAGTAGGTCACTCTGTGCAACTCACAATTAAGGAAGTGTCAAGTTATGTTCCTCCACCTTCTGAGGGCAAATTATTAACGTAAAATATCTTGAGTTTTTCTGCATGGGAGATTTGTCTATCCTTCATTTACTTATCTTATTGACTAGGAATGCATAGCTGTATTTCATAGTTTCGTTCATAATCCCATACCTCTTTACCTATAAAACTATTTCGGTCAGTGCCTGTGCCATTTATGGATCCTCAATACTGCTTAGTTTTTGTTTTGGTTGGTTTATTTGTATGTCTTGAGCACTTTCTTACTTTTTGCCACTACAAGCTTCAGGCTCATCTTGTATATTTCCAGTCCTGGTTCTAGAATCTGCCTCTTCTCTGAAAACCTAGCTTCCTTTTGTTGGAAAATTATATTACAGACAAAGATCTGGATGTTAAGTTGCTTGCTACTGAGGTCTTTGTGTTTCTAGGACCTCTTAGATGACAGAGCAATGGGATACATGTATGTAACAACAGTGTGTGTGTAGGTAGATAGGTAGGTAGATAGATAGATACCCTATATCTAACTGTCTGTACATGTATTAAGTTAAAACAGTTCATTTCATATATATACCATAACATATAATAATTATATATTACATATAATCATTATGTATAGCTCTCTCTCTCTCATATATATAACTTTTTATTCCAAAACTGAAAAACGTACTTTCCAAGATTCTCTATTTATTTACTTAATTGTTCAATTCCAATATGTATGTATAGCATGTCAGAATTGATAACCCATATTCTCACGCAAAACATTATCAGAGTTGTTTTACTTTTGGTCTTGCAGACCCTACTCATTTCCAAAATGACTTTGGTCCCGGCCTTTATACCCCCGTCCCCTTCAGTAGGGTTTTTCTATCCATTTGTCAAGCAGATTATTTTGTCACAGTCTTCATTCAATCTTTGGAACCTCTAACCTTCTAAAGAATATTTTTAAATTTTCATACATTGACATTTAGCTTTTCATTGTAAAGTTCTATAGATTTTGACAAATACGTGGCGTTTTGTATTCACCATTATAGTCCCATATAAAATAGTTTTACAAATTAAAAAAAAAATCCTCTGTGCTTCAAAATTCTTAACAACTCACTCCCTGACACCTGGAAACCACTGTTATGCATACTGTCTTTATAGTTTTGCCTTTTCCAGACTATCACATAGACTATACAATGTGTAGCCTTTTCACACTGAGTTTTTCACTTAGCAATGTGAAATTAAGGCACATCCATGTCTTTGTGTGGTATATATAAATAATAGCTCAATTCTTTTCATTTCTGAATATCATTCCACTGTATGGTTGTACCAAAGTTTATCTATTTACTTATCGAGGGACATTTTGGTTGCCTCGAATTTTTTGCAACTATGAATAAAGCTGCTATAAATATTTGTGTACAAGTGTTTCTATGAACATAAATTTTCAAATCACTTGGGTAAATAGAAGTTCATTGTTGGATTGGATGGTAAAACTGTTTTCCTTTGAAAGAAACTGCCAGAGTGTTTTTCAAAGAGGCATTTTGCATTTCCCCCAGCAATGAATGAGAGCTTCATAGCTATTCATTCTTATCAACACTGGCATTAGTTTAGATTTTAGCAATTCAGTGCAGTGGCACCTCTTTTTTTTTTTTTTTTAAATTCACATTTCCTAATGACAGAGTATGTCTAGTGTCTTTGTATCTTTATATGCCATTGCCAACTGTATGTCTTTCTTGTTAGGGTGTTTATTCAGGGTTTTTTTGGTCCAAATTTTTCACTGATTTTATTTATTTTACTATCCTTTGGTTTTAAGTGATCTTTGTGTATTTTCAAGACAAATCCTTTATGAGATATACGCTTTACAAATATTTTCTCCCAGTCTATGGCTTGCTTTTTAGTTCTCTTAAGTTGTCTTTTACAGAGCAAACACTTTTAATTTTAATAAAGTCTAAGTAATTAATTTTTTCTTTCATGTGTCATTCTTTTGTCATTGTATTTCAACGTCATCACCAGACCCAAGATCACTTAGATTTTCTCCTATGTTTTCTTTAGAAAGTTTAATTACTCTATTTTAATTTTAGGTCTATAATCCATTTTGACTTAATTTTCATAAATGCTTTATTATGTGTGTTAAGTGTATTTTATTTTTTAGCATATGGTCTTTCAGTTGTTCCAGCACTCCTTGTTAAAAAAGCTATTTATTCTCTACTGAATTGTCTTTACACCTTCATTGTAAGTTGGATGGTTATATTCATGTGGGTATGTTTATGGACTCTCTATTCAGATCCATTGATTTCTGTGTACACTCTTTCACAAAATTAAGCTGATTTGATGACTAACACTATGTAAGTCTTGAAATCTGGGGAGTGTGAGTATTCCAACTCTGTTCTTCAATGTTAACTATTCTATGTTTTTTTCCTTTCTATATGAACTTCAGAGCCAATTTGTTTATATCTACAAGCCAGCTTGCTGGAATTTTGATAGAAATTGCATAGAATCTAGTTCAAAATGAAAGAATTAATATTTAACTATAATGAGTTTTCCAAGCCACAAACATACTTTCTCTCCTTTAATTTAGATGTTCTTTGATTTTTTCATAATGTTTTTGCAGTCTTCTGCGTACATTTCTCACACATAATTTATTAGTTTGTACCTAAATATTTATTTTTTGTGTTTTATAAATAGTATTTTTTTATAAATAGTATTTTTTAAAATTTAAAAATCTCATTGTTGCAGATATATAGAAAAGCAAGTGACTCGTTTAAACTGAACTTTTATTCTGTAATCTTTCTATATTTGTTTATTACTTCAGGAGTTTTTTGGTAGATGATATGGATTTTATACATAGACATGTCATATTCAAATAAAGGAATTTTTATTTCTTCCTTTCCAATCAATATATTTTTTAAATTTCTTTTTCTTATTTTACTAGCTAAGAATTTCACTGATGTTGAATAACAGTGATGATAACAGACATCCTTCCCGTGTTTCCAAACGTAGGGGTGTGTAGAGTCCCTCACGACATAGATAATTATTTTTAAAGATTTTTTTTTATCAAGTTGGGAATATGTGTTTTTATTTCTGTTTGCCAAGATTTCAAAACTACGAATGGCTTTTGGATTTTGTCAGTGTTTTTCTATATTAAATTTTCTATATAAAATTATTTTTATTTGTTAGCTTGGTATGGTGGCTTATATTGATTAATTTTTGGATGTCGAAACGGCCTGGAACCTTGAATGAATCATACTTGATTGTGGTATATAGACATCACCCTAATATCAAAATCGGAAACTTCATTGAAATAGGAGAAAAATACACAAATCCTAAATGAATGTTAACATATCAAATTCAATTATATATAAATTATTGTAGTCTCTATTTTTCTTTATTTTAAGCCATTTCTGGTTTGATATTGGAGTAATCTTGGTCTCATAAAATGAATTAAATATTATTAGTTCTCCTTGTATATTCTGAAAAAGATTGGGCACAACTGGTATTATTTTTTCCTTAGCACTTTGGTGGAATTCTCCAGAGATATAATCTGGACCTGATACTTTTTTTTTTTTGGACCTGATACTTTTGTTGTTGTTGGAAGCTTCTTATGAATTTAATTTATTAGATATAGGGTTACCCAGTTATTTTTTTCTTGTGTGAGTTCGGGTAGTTTGTCTCTTCAATTGATCCACTTTATATCTAAATTATCAAATTGGTGAACATAGAGTTTTTCATAGTATGGTATTTCCCTCTTATCTGTTATTTCACTTTCCAGTTTCAGTTACCTGTAGTCCAGAGGCAGATGAGCCTTTTTCAGATGTATCCTCAGAAGGTCATTAGTAGCCTAAAACTATGCTACAAAGCTTACATCATTCATCTTACTTCATCTCACCACATAGGCATTTTATCCTCTCACACCATCACAGGGGAAGTGCGTACAACACAGTTTTGAGAGAGAGAGAGAGATCATGTTCACATAATTTCTATTACATCATATTATTATAGTTGTTTTCATTTTACTACTGGCGTGGTTAATCTCTTACTGTGCTTAATTTATATATTAAACTTAATTATAGGTATGTATGTATAGAAAAAAAACATGGTTTTTATAGGGTTTGGAACCATTTGCAGTTTAAGATCTCCACTGAGAGTCTTGGAATGTGTCTCTCATGGATGAGAGCAGTTGTTTCCATTTTATCATTTTGACACCTATGTACCTGTAGTGATGAACCCCCCCCCTCATTTCTGATATTGTCTGTTCGTATCTTCTCACTTATTTTTCCTGGTTAGTCTGGTTAAATGTTGTCTAATTTCATTGATCTTTTCAAAGAACTGGGTTTTGTTTTTATTGACTTGTCTATTTCTTATTTTAAATTTCATTGATATAATATATGATAACACATATTGATATATGTGTTCTAATTTTGTTTTAATTTTAATTCCAGTGTAATTAACATAGAGTTCTATATTAGTTTCAGGTGTGTAATATAGTGATTCAACAATTCTAGGCATTACTCAGTGATCAGCATAAAATAAGTGTATTCTTTTTTTTAATATCTTTTTTTTTTTTTTAAGATTTTATTTATTTATTTGAGAGAGAGATATACAGCGAGAGAGGAAACACCAGCAGGGGGAGTGGGAGAGGGAGAAGCAGGCTTTCCCCCCTAGCAGGGAACCCGATGCGGGGCTCCATCCCAGGACGCTGGGATCATAACCTGAGCCGACGGCGGACGCTTCACCACTGAGCCACCCAGGCGCCCCTGAAATAAGTGCATTCTTAATCCCCTTCACCTATTGCATTAATTCTTTTCATTCACTTATTTTAAGCTTAAATTATTTTTCCCCATAGTTCTCTAAGATAAAGCTTTAGTTCGCTTATTTTAGATCTTTCCCCTTTCTAATATTTGCATTACATGCCATGTATTTCTCTCTGTACACTATTTTCACTGCATCTCTTAAATTTTGATAAACACATTTTTGTTTTCGTTTAGTCCACATTATATTTTTAACTAATCTTAAAACTTCTTCAATATATGTACTACTTAGAAGTGTTACTTAACTTCCAAACATCTGGGGATTTTTCTAGTTACATTTCTACTATTGATTTACTTTAATTCCATTGTGAATTGAGAATATTTGCATGATTTTTAAAAATTTATTAAAGTGTACAGGCCAGAATGAGGTCTATACTGGTGACTGTTCCATGTCACCTTGAAGTGATGTGCATTCCACTGTCTCTGGATGGAGTATTCCATAAATGTCAATTGGATAATGTTGATTAATAGCACTGTTTAGGTTATATATATGGTTGCTGATTTTCTTCCTGCTTTATCTAACATTTACTGACAAAGAAATGTTGAAGTCTCTTGTAAAAAGAATAGATTTTTTTCTGTTTTTCCTTTAATTTCCTTCAGTTTTACCTCATGTATATATTTACGATTACAGGTTTTCTTGGGGAGTTAACTCTTTTTTCAATGCCTGGTAAATTCCCTTCTTTATCTCTGCTAATCTTCCTTGTTCTGAAGTCGCTTTGTCCATATAGTTACTGCTGCTTTCTTTCAATCTGTATTAGCATGGTATCTGTCTCTATCTTGTTACTCTTTTCCTCTTCGAGTCTTTATGGTTTTAAAGTAGTTTCCTGTATATAAAATATATCACTTTGTGTGTGTGTGTGTGTGTGTGTGTGTGTGTGTGTGTGTGTGTGTGTGTGTGTTTAATCCTCTCTGATAATGTCTAATCTTTAACTAGTGTATTTGGAACATTATACAGGAATCCCTTTATGTGGTGGAAGCTGTTGAACAAGGGGAGTGTTCTATAATCTTCTGATTAAATCTCAATGTTTTAATAAGATAGTGTCTCAAGTGCAAGACCTTCATAAGTCTTTATTCAGTGTCATAGCTTTTTTTTTTAGATCTTCCTGCTCCAAGCCCTTTACTGTTTTCCAATCTATTTTTCAAATGCTTTTAATTTGTTGCATGAAAAGATTTCATTCCATGCTGTTATATACTCTCATATATTGTTGCTATAATTTTCTCCTTATAAAAATATGTAGTTAATATAAGGGATCAAATTTGCACTTCACTGAAATAAACTAGAATAAAATTTAACAGATGAGACCTTAAGAAAAAAACATAGTTATCACTCAAAATATTGCAAATTATGTATCTATCATTTCTTGAATGCAACATTATTAAATGAAGATAGGATTTGATGTTTTATAACTGCTAAATACGTATTTGTTCAATTCCAACAGTATAACATGTCAAATTACCATTTAGGAAGGTAATGTGAGGAAAGTCTTTTTTTTTTTTTTTAAACAAATCATTAAGCTGATGGACACAAAGAATGAGTAGAGCAAAAGTCCAGCCTTTCCTCATTATAGTTTATAATAAGCATTTATTATAACATCCCTTAAATTCTTGAAACAGTGAAAAGGGTCATACACAAAATAAAATGATAAAAATACTTTAGGTGCCTAGCATGTGAATGTTCTAGCTGTAGACACAGAGATGGAAAGAAACATGAAATCATTACCTTAAAATCTGGGTTCATTATGACATCTGTAAACCAGCCTGATAAGGTAAAGTTACATTCAGAAAGCATATTGCAGATAGGCTTAAATCTCCTTTTCTTGTAAGGATGTTACATTTTGGCACAGATATTTGTTCTTTTACAAATACTCCCTTGTATATGTTCAAGTAATGTGAGTGATCTACAAAGCCAAGGGAAAACTTCTGTAGAAAAAAAAAAAAAAACCTTCTGTAGAAACAATTATGTAGTTCTTCAATTAAGAAAACTATTTAAAGATTAGTTTAATTCTTATTTTCATAGGTATAAATATACTAAAGGAAGATTTGAATAATCATTTAGTGATAACATAATGTGTTTCAGCCACAGCTATATGTCTTCATATCTTTCATTTCATCCACACAATCCCTCTGAAATTATTACCTCCATTTTATAATGCAAATACAATTTCTCAGCCTAATTAAGTAACATACCTGTAGCCACATTGCCTGTAAGCGACAATTCTTAGGAGAAAAGTAAAACCAAGTAAAAACAGCAGCAACAAAAATAATAGTTATAAAACCTCCCAAATGTTTACCTTGCAAACAACTATTTCTACATAAATGTAAAGAAATATACATGCTCTCACGTCTATTTTTTTCAATATCCAAGATGCCTGACTTCTGAAGTAGACCATTCTGTCAAAAGAATTCTAATCACAAAGAAAATCAGTACATTAGAAAAGTAAACCTTTCTCTTATTGCACCACAGATGTCATATTGCACCTGGTACTTCACTCAAAAGGAAATGCATTTTCAACAAATTTTTAGTTATAGCATTTGAAACTTTATACTTTTTATTTTCAAATGTGAACACTGAGGCACTGAGAAGTTATATAATTTCCCATGGTCTCAAAGCTAATAATTTTCAGAACTCTGATACGGACATTTGTTAGACTAACTTCAATGGTTAAGCTCTTTCCATATCATTTCTCTGTCTCCTCTTGACATACCTAAGCTTGATAATCCCTTACTTATCTCCAGCCTATTTCATTTTCCATTCCGTATGGAAGTTGTTTTAAAATTATCTGCTAAGTTCATTTCCAATCACTGCCACACAGCACTCCTCTTCCTATATATATCTCTGCAGAAATCCAAACTTCCAACTTTATGGAGTGACTATTAATTCTCTTTGTTCCACATATTTTCATCCATTCTTCTTCTCTTGTCTCATATCTTAGAGAGACTATTCACACAATTTTCAGGAATGCAATACTACTGTTCCTTGCATAAGTGCATAATATTTGTGACCTGGAAGTGTTCTGGGATTTGAGGGATGAAGTTCCAAAGAGTATAATTTTCAGGTCAATATACTTCTTATAACTCTTCTTCTTGTACAGACTGACTTATTTATCTTTGGCTTTCTTTTGCCTATTATCAAATTGTCAAGAATTTCAATCTACTCTATGCAATAATAATACATGTTTATATTCTCTTGGTTGACTTCATTGTCATTCATTCTTTCTTTCTTTCAAGAATATTATTAATTGTGGATCTAATTTGCATGATTTAGTAACAAAACTACATGGGAGAAATTATATAGTTTTTATATGACAAGGGTAGATTACATGAAAAGGGCAGATTATATGTGATAAAGAATTTTGAAAAAAACTGTAGTTTTTAGAACTACATAATTAATATATATCCATAATTAATATATATCCAATTGTTCTTTCTTTAAATTACCACAAAGTGAAAAATGAACCATTTAAACATGGTTTAATATAAACCTCTTTCCTTTCCAAGCTCTCAGGGTCTGGCCATTATGATTACTTAATAAATGTCACTACAGCATTTAAAAATAATTTTGTTCTGGGATTCATAGTAAATTGTTACAGTCTGCATCAGAATATTGACAGTTTCCATAGTTGTATAAAATGTGAGCTTATTGATCTAATCAGATGTCAAGCTCATTTTCAAAATAATCTACAGCAATATAATAATATTTCAATTTAATTATTTTATTTTTATATTTTTTCAACATTTTATCAAATTAGCTGGCATCTTTATTTTTGTTATTACTCAAAATGCATTTATTCATACAGCAAATATTTACTGATAATCTACTCTGGCTACACACTACACTAAATGTTGGAGAAATAACGTTATCAAACATTCACATTCCCTGGTACACACACACACACACACACACACACACACACACACACACACACACATCATATATCAAATAAATATATAAAACTGGCACTCCTCTAAGTTTGGAGCCTTCAGAATGGGAGATTCTCTGTCTATACTTTATTCTTACAATGAATTGACCAATCGTGTGTTTTCCTCTATGCGTAGTACATCTCCTTAGAATCCATGAAAGGTAAATTGTAAACATCATGCAACACAATCAATATTTATGAATTATTATAGTTGCATAATTAATGGGTTCTACTTCCAGTTAATTATTTCAACCTGAAAATTGTTGTTTTTGTTTATTACATAGAGATTTTGGTGACTCTTTCACACAGAATAAGGTATAAATAGTATCATTTCATATTATATCCATTAATGAAAAAGAAAGTAAATTTTAGGAAGACAAATGAAACAACCAACTGTCTGACAGCTGCCTTTGTGCATAGATCCAAGCTTTAATAGATTGGAAAAATAGTAAACAAAGCAATGGATTTTGACAAGAATATCTGAAATTACTTGGGTGGCCTATGAAGAGAGCATGATATCATATCTGATAGCATTTCAATTCTTCCCAACATCCAACAGTTTTCCTTTCCTTATGTGCAACAAAACTGTCCAAGAAACTCTTTTATAGTGATAACATTTTTTATCAAAAATATGTTTATTTTGTCCAGTAACATTTTGAATTTTAAAAAGGTAGATAGAGGGGTGCCTGGGTGGCTCAGTTAGTTAAGCATCCACTCTTGATTTGGGCTCAGGTCATGATCTTGGAGTCATAAGATGGGGCCCCAGGTCGGGCTCCACGCTCATCGCAGAGTCTGCCTGGGATTCTCTTTCTCACTCTTCCCTCCCTCCCCCTGCTCACACACACTCTCTCTCTAAGTAAATAAATAAAATATATATTTTAAAGTAGATAAAAGCATCTTCATAGCCTTAGATGAAGCAATACAGTTTTAGTTATGGAGTTGCAGATACCAGTATGCTAGGTATTTTGAAGTGCTGAATTTTTTTTTCTGTAATAATAAGTAAGGGTTGTGCTGGATCCTTATGTGTGATAAAAAGAACTTGTACTGACTCTGCATGAAATTTTTATAATGGATGAATCTGGAGAATTGTAACACTAATGACACCCAGTGACATATGCATCCCTAGGCCCACATCCTGGAGGCCTCATCATATGACATAATGTCACCATTTAGAAGTTTAGAAATGTAAGGCAAGCTGGGACTTGAAAAATAATTGGAAATTGGGACATGTTCTTTTTTTGTTGCCTTTTGAAACTGATCACCATATAAAGATGCTTGGGTTGGTTCCATAGAAACATGTGGCCAGTGGCAAAATCACTGGTATTAAAAGACTATCATGCCCACCTAGCCCAAGTTGAGTCTTCTGATAATAGCCATCTCATGAGTGACCACAGGAAACCATTTAAAGAACCAACCAGGGGCGCCTGGGTGGCTCAGTGGGTTAAAGCCGCTGCCTTTGGCTCAGGTCATGATTCCAGGGTCCTGGGATCGAGGCCCACATCGGGCTCTCTGCTCAGCAGGGAGCCTGCTTCCTCCTCTTTCCTCTCTCTCTGCCTGCCTCTCTGCCTGCTTGTAATCTCTCTCTCTGTGTCAANAAAATCTTTAAAAAAAAAAAAAAAAAAAAAAGAACCAACCAGCTGTGCCCCGGGCCAAACTGCTGACCCACAGAATTGTGAGGAAATAAAATGTTGTTAGCCACTGCATTTTAGAGGAGTTCGTAATGTAGCAATGTACTGCAAAGACTTACATTTAGATAGATTGAGTCACAAGTCCAATATGACTATTGTGGGATAAATGTAATACTCAATAACATCTGCATATCACTTTATCCATAACACGTCTTCACAGTAATTGCTTTATTTGGCCCCATGACCTTCTAAATTCTTATTGCATTTGGTTGTTGTTATTCATCTGTTTCTTGCCACAACATAGTCTTAAATAACTAAGTACAGTGTATGACAAAGATAGAAAAAGCACTTAGTGGACCAGTCAAGAGAATCACAGATATGTGCTAAGCTTCATCATAGAATCTCTTTAGGGAATGTCTAGACCTTAATTTTGGAGAAGGGAAATTACTGTTGGACCTCTGGCCCCAGTAACTACGAATGTAAATTTCTGTTGTTTAAATCTACTAGATATGGGTAATTTGTTATAGCAGCCATAGAAAACTAGTGGAGTTGTATTCTATTAAAATAGTTCATCAAATTTGGAATTGACTTTCAAATTTACATTAAAAAGTTTCCAAAATGAATACAACCAATGACTCATTCAGGTAAGTAAACAGCACCTTGTGAACATGGAATGTTAATAACCTGGATTATTCACTATTGTTTTAGTATTTATATAGAAAATGTATTTGATGTCTTTGGTTTCATTTCAATGCCTATCAGTAATAAGTTCTGAGTAGGAGACACATTCAGAGTGGCGAGTCCAGTGCCAGGTCAATTATAACCATGATATTATTATTATAGATTTTCAGTAGTATTTTTAGTGTGATGGAAAGCAAAAATAAAATGGAAAGGTTTCATTGGGGAATTGACATATTTTATTTATATTCAGAAATTTTACTCTGGCTGGTATAAGGAAAATATCATATAAGGAAAGAGTGGAATCAGGGGAAATAATTAGGAGATTGTTACTGTATACCAGGCAAGGATGATTACATTTAATGAGGATACCATGGCTAGTATTTTTCTCCAGCTGTTGAAAATATGGGTGATTTCTGGCTTGGGGCTAATTAATAAAGTTGCCATGAACACTACTTAAAAACCTATTTGTGTTCTCTATTTTCATTTGTTTTGGGTTGATAACCAGAAATGGAAATGGTAAACCATAGGATAAGTGCATGTTTAATTTTATGAGAAACTGCCAAACAAATTTCCAAAGTTTTATACTATTTTACACTCCTAATACTCTCCCTTGTCTGCGATTTCTATTAAAAAATTAATAATCACCATATTTTTGTCCCACAGGTCATACAAGTTTTGGGTGGGTTTTTTTTGTTTTTTTTTGTTTTTCAGCTTTGACTTTTTTTCTTTCTGTACATCAGTTTGGATGGTCACTCTCTGATTTCAAGTTTACTGATCTTTAGTATTTTTAGTTATTTAGTGTTTAATCTATTGTGTTTAGAGTTTTCTTCAGGGTTTATATCTGCTCTCAAGAAACATCAGTGAACTTTTAAATTATTGAATATATTAAATAATTCTTTTTTTTAAAGATTTTATTTATTTATTTGACAGAGAGAGAGAGATCACAAGTAGACAGAGAGACAGGCAGAGAGAGAGGAGGAAACAGGCTCCCCACTGAGCAGGGAGCCCGATGTGGGACTCGATCCCAGGACCCTGAGATGAAGGCAGAGGCTTTAACCCACTGAGCCACCCAGGTGCCCTATATTAAATAATTCACTGGGAATTTCCTTTATCCATACTTTCTATTTCCCAATTGAATTATTCTATTTTTTATTTTTATATTTAAAAAAAATTGAAACCTGATTGATGTGAGCCGTCTGCATGGCACAAGAAGGTGAACCCCCACTACACGGTATGGGGTACCGCCCTCCTGCAAGGCGAGGAGAATGCAATGGGCAAAGCATTAATCAACCCCTTCCAATTAAAAGCGGCTTGCAGCTCGAATGACGCATATCAGTATGAATGGTAAGATCAGACTAGATTTGTTAAACATGGGTTAAATTTACTATTTGTAGATCCCGTATTATCAATCAACGTTAAAGTAGATAATATAAACATAGTTATTGGAAGAAATATAGTCGCACAATTGACTTTTTCGAGGTGTGGATAATTTACTCTTTCTATAGACAAACAGGCCCAAATGGAATCCGGGATAATTGCCGAGAAAGAATCCGGCGCCATGCTATGCCTCCCCCCAGGATGTATAGCATTTAACTTTAGGGCTTAATGACCTTACACAAAACCCTTGATTTACATCAGAACTAGGAGTAACCATAAAAAAGGGGGCACTATACAGATAAGAAGTACAGGCTTCATCATCTATCAAGCTTTTTGAGAAATACCAGGTGCATCTACAAAGGTTCCTTTAATTAATAAATAAACATTCTGGTTATGTTTTATCACCCTTGGTTACAATGATATAAATAAAGGACCCCGAGCCCTGAGGTTTTGGGAGACTCCTGAAACATCATCCGAGTCCGTCTCCTCATTTCGTATCGCCGACACCGTCCTTTCCTTCGGGGACCCTGACTGTTGCTGGAGCTGGCCTCCCGCACCTGATCACATTTTAATATTCTTTTCATATGCTGAGTATACCATTTTTGTCATTTCTGGACCTTTTTCTATCATCTGGTCTATCTCCTGGTTATAAGTCAAATTTTCTTGCATTTTAAAAACATTGATAATTATGATTATCTGTGGAACCTATGAACACTACATTTTTTATGTCTAGCTTTTGTAGTCTTCTTTAACAGAATATTGTATTTTATTCCATTATACATTTAATTTATTTGATGCTCATGTTTACAGACTGTTAGGACAAGTATATTGCCTTTACTTCAAGACTAGAATAGTATACTCCTAACCTAGGTTATTTCAGGGGTCTCTACTGAATACTACGATGTTCCTCAATGTCTCTTAATTCTGACTGGGTACAACTAAAACATTTCTAAACTTTTTATGAGCTCTGCTGGTTGTACAACTGAGAGTTACCCAATAATGATCCTTTGCCTAGTTTTGTGAAGTCTTAATCTCTGCATGCACAGTTTTGTGTTGTGGTAAAGCCTGACTGGAACACTTTTTTAGATTTTTGGAAGTCTTATTCTCTCAATTGCTTTTCCTCCGGTACCTTGGATTACACAAAGTTCACCCTATTTCCATTCTCTGACTTCTGAATTCCTCTTTACTATGCTCCAGCTCCAAAAGTACCTCAAAGCAGAAAACCTGGATGATGCAGGAATTTGTTTCATTTTGTTCTCCTTCCAGCAGGGATCACAGTCCTGCCTCTTTTTTTTTTTTTTCCCCCTTATGTCTGAAAATAGTTATTTCTCACTTTTTGACTTGGTTATAGTGGTTTATGGTAGGAGGACACATCTGCTACCAGCAACTCTACTGTGGCTGAAATAACACGCCTCTGACATAATGTTTTGAACAAGTAATAAAGAATGCATCCTGTGCAGGGGGAAGGGGTTAACCCTAAATAGGATCCAGAAAGACTAATCCAGAAACCTTGAACACTTACAAAACCAAACATATAATATTTTCTTATAAGCCTCCTCTGTTGTCTTGTTTTGTTTTTTGGGGGGAGGGGGTGGGTCGTATACTATTTCTCACCACAAGCCTCCCGACAGCAACACTAATGTTTTTTGCCTTTCCTTTCGAATCCAATATCAAATTGTGTAGCTCTCTATGTTCTTAACTTATCTGCCCCTTTCTCTGCTTTTCCTTGTAACTGTTTTAGCAAGGCTCTCATGACATCTTGACTTATCACTTTATTATTATACTAACAAAAAGCATGGCTAGAATGTAATGTCTTAAAAAATATATATTACTCCACTCAGGCTGCCATAACAAAATTCCATAGACTGAGTGGCTTTAAAAAAGAGAAATTAATTTTCTCATAGTTCTGGAGGCTACGAGTCCAGTCAGTTTAATTGCTGGTGGGGACTCTTGTCCTGGCTCATGGCTCTAGTTATGTGCTTACACGGCCTTTCTTCAGTGCTCGTGTGGGTGGGATGGGGGGAGGTATGGGAAGAGCCAGCTCTCTGGTGCGCCATCTTATAAAGAGACAAATCCATCAGCTCAGGACCGCACCTTTAAGACCTAATTTAACCTTAGTCGCTTCCTTAGTGTCCCATCTCCAAATACAGCCACACTGGGTATAGGGCTTCAACATATGAATTTGGTGAGGGTGTGGGGATGATAATCAGTCTATAATAGACTACTACTAAAATTAAATTTATACCACCATTAAAATATCATTTTAACAACTAATATTAAAAATTAAGATTTTCGGGTGCCTGGGTGGCTCAGTGGGTTAAAGCCTCTGCCTTCGGCTCAGGTCATGATCTCAGCGTCCTGGGATCGAGGCCCACATCGGGCTCTCTGCTCAGCGGGGAGCCTGCTTCCTCCTCTCCCTGTCTCTCTGCCTGCCTCTCTGCCTACTTGTAATTTCTCTCTTTTTAAAATCTTTAAAAAAATCTTTAAAAAAAAATTAAGATTTTCAATAAGCTGTATATACGAAAAGGAAAAACCCAAAGTTTCTTCCAACTGTTCTATGATATTTCTTTATAGATTTGTTCATTGATTGGTGGCATAACAAATCATCTCTTCCTATAGATTTAGGACATGATAGCATCCTTTTCTTTCATTTTGTAAATCTATCTTCTAGATACACACATACATACAGAGATAGAAAGATCTACAATATAAAATTATAGGTATATTATGTTAGTTATATACATTAGATACCAAATATATAAAATCTATGTCTCTATATACCACTGCCAGAATAATAAACTGATTAGGTTATAACTTTCGAATTACATTGGCAGAGGTAGAAATTAAATTATCTTTCCATGTTTACAAAGTAAAGCCTTATAAATTGACATTCATAATCAGAATTATTTCTGCATGTTTCTTGTTACCTGAGCTCTGTGATAGATTATTACTAAATGAATGTGATGGACTTCATCTGAGTTCTACATAATTTATCATTGCCTAAAAATTCAAGGACATAACAGAAGAAAATGCTGAGAATATAAAAATTAGGCATGTGCTTATCAGGTCCGGGTCTTATTCAGTATACCAGGAGAAATTTTATAGAACGGAATTATATGTATCACATAGCACTTTTTACATTAAAAATTTGTAAAGTGGAGAAAGAAAAACATTAAGGAACTTAGAATAATATCTCATGGAATATATTAAATTCATACCATCAGTTTAAGAGACTACAAAACTAGAAAAAAGTACAGAAAATAATAATGAATACATTATTTGTACAAGTTTTCATGAAATTTTATGTTAATTTCCATATAAACTATTAGAATAAGGACAGCTGAAGTTAAGAAAAAATCATGATTAATCATAATAACTTATCAAAAAGTAATAAATTTCACAGATAATTTTGTATTTTATAATTTTATTTCCACTTAAATCATTTGTGATAATTATAAAATCACATACTATACATGTAGATATTGATATTTTTCATAAAGTGGTAATAATATGATTTTATACATGTAAGATATGGACCCCCAATCTGTGTATTATTTAAAATATATATATAAATTGAAAAATATATATATAAGAGAGAAAGAGAGAATGCAATTGTTAAGAAATGCAACTGATGCTAATTAAATGTGTTCTTTGCACTAAAGAACCTGATTACCAAACTGGCATTTATTCTCTTTAAAATATTGATGAATTATTTAGCCAGGAGCTTTATATGAATTGTAACACCTTACAACCCATTAATATTATTACATTAATACGTTTTAAATTTTAATCATTATTTGCAAATGTTGATTTTCTTTTTCTCTTTATTCACCATCAAGTGATTAAAAGTCAGGAGGCAGGCGGCTGCCAGCAGCTGTGGGCCAGGGTCTGGGGTTGGAGCCTGACCCCTGGGGAAAGGTGCTGTGCTGAATGTGAAACATGAAGAACCGCATAGAGATGTTTCAACCATCTTTTCATGGCAATGAAAAGCATCTCCACTTTCTGATGGGGATTCTTGAGGCCCATTGTGACTAAGTGACTTGCCTGAGTTGACACTGGGAGAGCCAAGATTCGCCCATTGGTCTTTTTGGCCACACCGGTCTGCCTGGCAATTTTGAGAAACCAAGCCAGCTGTCAAGAGCATGCAACTGTGCCACGGTGGGGGAGGGAGGGCCCACCAAGGACAGCAGGCCCAGTGAGTATGGAGTTCAGCCCATGGCCACCAGCGGAGGCCTGAAGGTTCTTCTGCACTGGGCTGGCCCTGATGGTGGGGACCCCTGGGTCACCTTCAGCGAGGCCACACTAACCTCAGAGGAGGTCTGTGCTCACATCACGACGTCGGCATCACTCCATGTGTCTTCTGTCTCTGCTCTCTCAGTGCCCAGGCCCAGGTCTGACTGCCTGTGAATCACATCTTAGAGGTCCAGGAGATGTGAACCTCACAGTGCACTTCCACATGAGGTTTTACTTCCAGAACAGGCATGGCATGAATCCTCAGGAGCTGACCGTGTCTGGCTGGGCCCACAGAGGCCAAGTCTTCTACAGAACAGACAGAACAGGGGTGCCCCTCCCGAACCCAGCCTTCTTTGAGTATCTCTCTGAGCAGGGCAAGCATGAGTTTGTGAATGATGTTGGCATCCCTGCGGGAGCTATCACACAAGGAGAACCAACTTAAGAACAAGAGTCTGGGCGTGGCCTTTAGGCACCTCTGACACCTCTGTCTCTGCAATGGTGCACCCCTGGAGAAGGTGGCCAAGAAGATGAGCTTCAACGATTGCACCTCACACTCCTTCAGGCTACAGGTCAGGCTGCATGACGTGTTGGCACCACTGCGTCTGTGGAGCATCTCCTGCAGGTTTGTGCGGGGTTTCTAGCCAGCCCTTGTCTCCCAGCAGGTCATCATGGTCAAGTGCCTTGCCGCACCAGAGCAGGGGGCACCCTACTTCAGTGTGGACTATGTGCCACCTGGAGCTCCCAGGCCGGTTGTTGGGGGGAGCTCTGCGACATCCAGGCTAGTGAGCAGGCCCCTCAGAGTCCAAACCTGAGTTGGCCACTGGACCCCACACTCATGAGGTGCTAGTGACAGACCACTGGTGGCATCCAGTGTCAGCCAGTACAGGCAGAGTGTCCCAGTGGGGATGAGAGCAGCAGGAATCCCCATGCCGGCCCATCTGAGAAGAAAACTGAGGCCCAAGAGGTGAGCCACCAGCCAGTGAACAGGCCTCAGGAAGCACCCTGGACCTACTGTATGACTTTCAGGGTATCACCCATGTGGTAAAAGAAAGCCACATGAGCATCCACAGTCAGGACAAGTGCCTGGAGCTGACCCAGCCTTCCTGGGCTGTGGCCCATCCTCGGTATCGCTGGCAGATGGCTATTTCCACCTGACAGCTGACTGGAACCACTACTCACGCCGTGGAGTGGCTCCTCAATGACTGGTGATGAGCACCCAGGATGGTGTCCCTGGAGCCCTGCTGGAGCCTTTCATGCTGGCCAAGCTGCAGCCTAAGAATGGCCTCTGCCTCACGCACTGGAGAACCATCCACTTCAGCAGCCTCGCCCTCCCAGGGGCCCAGTGTGACTGGGCGACCAGCACACAGCACTTGCACCTGGGTGAATTTCCCATTGAGCTTCAGGCTGGGTCCCCCACTCTGGAGGGTGGGGACCCGTCCTTCCCCAGTGTGCAGGAGCTGCGAGACACCCTGTAGGGCCGCTTGCTGAGGGCTGGTGATGACTATTTCATCCCACAGCACTGCGGCCAGCCACCACCAGGAGAGATCTCCAACCTCATTGTCATGTGGGGGCCTCAGGCCAACACTAGGCCCCCCAACCTCAGCCAGCTCAGCTTCCAACGGCTCCGCCAGGATGACATCACCCAGCTGTCGCACTTGGACCAAAGCATGAGGAACAATGTGCATGAGGGCATCTTATGAGTGGGAGGCTGAGGCCCCAAAGACAGAACTACACCCAGTGGGGGCCGTGGGAAGGAGCTGTGACTGGTACTCAGGGTAATCAGGAGGGCATGGCCTTGGCCTTCTCTAAGACAGCCAGGCTTATGAGCCAGGTCTCCCACGTGCACGCGGCCCTGGTGCGCCGCACCTCCGCACGCAGCCCTGAGGATATCCTGGTGACACAGTATGTGGAGCACAGGCCTCTGGATGTGTGTGGCTGAGGTGGGAGAGGGGCCCGGAAGGTGGCAGGGCCCAGCAGCTAGCCAGCACCCTCAGCTACCTGGGCAGGTAGAGGGGATCCCCTAACCACTCCCCAGGCGCCTGGCCGTGCCAGGAGCCTAACCCTCCGGCCGATAAATGGAGCTTAGGTGCCACCCTCCTGGAGATCTGCTGCGATGGAGCGGCCCCTCTGCCATGTCGTGCCCCTCAGAGCAAGAGCGCTTCGACCAGAAGCCTCATGGGCTTCCTCTGCCCTCGTGCCCACAGCTGGCCACGCTTACCAGCCAGAGCCTGACCTATGAACCAGCTCAGGGGCCCTCCTTCCGCACCGTCTTGCAGGACCTCACGGGCTGCGGCCCCAGAGGGAGCCCTGCGCCAGAGCTGGGGCCCCGCTTATACCAGCACCATGCTCCTGGGGTTTCCCCACGGTGCCTGAGCGCGTGTGCCGGGTTCTAATCCACTGAGGGGCGGGCAGGTGCCTCTGCTCCCCTTCGTGTTTCCTTTGGGGAGAGCCACAACTTCTCTGGACAAATTAGGCCCTTGCAATTTTTTTGCTTTTGTTTTTTTTTTCTCTTAATGAAGTATGCCTTACCCCCATCAAATAAATAAATAAATAAATAAACAAACAAACAAATAAATAAATAAAAGCAAGTCGGGCGTAAGATGTCTAAGTGAAGACCAGTGCATTTGGAGAAACAGCACAGAGGTGTTTGATAAGAAAGACTTTGAGCTTTCATTCAAATTCTAAATTTTATCTAAACCGCTGTATAACAAAATACCTAGTCAAATTTAAGTATCTATTAGAGTTATATAAATTAAAAATTTAGACAACCTACTCAAAATGGGTACATACAGTACAAAAGAAACATAGCATGTAGATATTTATTGGACATGTCACTTTTTTATGTAATAGAAATGTTGTATAGTAACAACTTTGTTGATACTGACATCAACTTGGTTGTAAAAAATTGTTTCTTGTCAGACATACCCTTCTGTCCATCAGGATTGATTTAAACATAAACTTTCATTTAAAACAAATGACAAAAACATTTGCACTTTAGTTGCTATTAAGCAAATGCTGAATATATTTCCTTGTACTATTTTTTTATATTACTGATATATAGATACACAGACGTACATCTCTTCTTGTCTTTGGAAATTCTATATGGTAATCTCATATTCAGAAGTATCTATGATTTAAAGAGGAATAGCTGTTTTCTTCATCCTGACTTGTAACATTACATATATATATGTATACCTATATATATGTGTGTATACATATATGTATATCTATATATCTATATCTATATGTAATACTTTGCAAAAACAGGCAGCGTCAAAGAGATTAGGTGTTAACTTTCTTACCTCGTATCCATTGCCTCTTAGGAAATTGCTGCACTCAGCTTGTGAACTACTTCCCAAGGCTCAGCCCACTGGCTCAGGTCTTGCTGACCACATCACATTCGACTGATGTGGCCTGGCCATCCAGCTGTGACTAATTGGTGAGATCACATTCCCATGCAGATTTCTCGAAGGTCGGAAACAGACTAAAGCCATGAGCAGAACTATTCTAAGACTTTTGTTCAAATTAAAAAAAAAAAATGTACGCTTGGGTTTTTTGTGGTATGAACTTGGAAGCAACTCTCAGCCACAGGGTCACAATCAAGTGTGAGACTGCCTGCTCACAGAACCAACAAAGCCATGCAGAGAGATAGAGAAGCAGAGCTGAATCTTGATGCCATTTTTAGAGTTCCTAGACTTAACAGGAACTAGTGATGCCTTCGGATCATTCTTTTTAAGAGCCCATGAATTTCCTACTTGGCTGAAAAGATTATGGATTATGGGTTTTTAGGACTTTTCTGTAGATGAAGAAATTTTAGATTAACCAAGGTAAATGACTTGTCCTTTGTCCAATAGTGACAGAGTGTAAAACTAAACTTTTATTTTTTTAGAGCTTTCTTAGTTCATGATTCTAAATATTAGTTTTAATTACATTAATAGATGAATGTTATATATGTGAATGCTAATGTCACCTCTATAATAAACTATTAACACAATCGGAAAGTTGTTTTATGTTGTAACCTAATATTATTTGTTTCATTTTGTCTTATTATTTTCCTAAAATATTAACTTGAAATTCCATGTGATTGGGAATAAAGTTATATGGAATCTAAATTTCACTTTATCAAATTATGGCTACTAATATGCTAGAGAAAGTTGGGGGTTTTTTGTTTGTTTATACTTTGAAATTGCTTAACATTTTAATCTGAGAGAGGGAGAGAGAGTCACACAGCATTACAATAAACCAAGTTGCTATTTCAGAGCACTCAAAAAACTGGACATATTTTATTTGGTCTCTGATGTAGGGCCTTTAACAAAGCCAACATTAAACAATTTGGAGAATTCACATAGAACTTAAGATTTTGCACTGCATAAAGAAAAATATTAAAAATGCAGAAATCTGGCTTCAATGGAGCAGCTGGGCCATATGTGAAAAATTAACCGAAGCTAAATAGCAGATGTGCCATTTAGTTAGGGCCTGTGTTCTGAGTCACGGTTCACACAAACTCATATTTTTTTAACTTGCTAATTATTAATAGTGTGTGAAGAGTGGCCCTTTTTCAGCCTAAGCATTTCTCTAGTGGCCTTTATTGTCCGGATCCTGAGGACATTTGGATCTGTGACCCCTTAGATATACATTGATAAATATGGACAGTGTTCTTTAGGAATGCAACAGCCCTAGACACATAGTTGCAAAATTATATTCCAAGTTGGATTTTGATCAACTTTCAACATTAAAACTATGTTGAACAGTATACATTGTGGCTGCAGGGTCTAATTAAGTGATGGAAATAGATGACAGTGATGCAAAACTGTGTATAGTTTAGAAAATTAGATGTATTTGACAGTAAGTGGTGTGGGCAGAACAACGCACAGAGGAGAGTGTGGCATTATATTATGTTGATGTAAACTATAGAGAAATAACAGCAACAATAGAGACCTGCTGTAACATAGAAAATGGAGATTAAACAGAACACAAAATTATATGTACGATTTGATTGCAACTGTGTTTAAAGTACCATATTAAGACTGGCAAAAACACAAAAATCAAAGGATTTCCTCTGTTTGATTTTATTTCTTATATTAAATCTCATTTAATATTCTCTACTTTATGATAAAAGGGATCAAATTAAAAGTATAAAGTAGGTTATCTGATCTGAAAATATATACCATCTTTATATTTCTGAAGTACATCACAGAGAATTCCATTCATTGTATAGAGTATTACAGACCTACTATGTCATACACTTGACTACATTCATGACTCAAAGATATATGTAAGAAAAATATTCTCAAAGTGATGCTTCAGAATAGTATTTTCCAAAATTTTTTAAACATGAATTATACAATAAAATTGTTATTTTTTTAGTTTTTAAAAAGTGAACAGCGTGCATCCATTTGTAAATTATAAACTGGTCTTGCAGTTAATTTATCTACAAAGTATTTGTAACATTTAACCTTTCTTTCCTTAAGATTAAAACTACATATTAGCAGATCCAATAGTTTATTTATATTCATACGCCATTGTTCTAGAATCCAAAGGACCTACCATGGAAAGGTATGTGCAAAATTTAGAATCTACCTGAGAGAGACAGATATAACTAGGAATTGCTAAGAAAGTATCAAGAACGCTATGGTATAATACAAATCCTAAATCATTTATGTGGTGGTATTTGAGAAGGCAAATAAAGAAGACATGTTTTATTCATTCAAGCTCATGATCATTTCAAAGATAGTTGCAAGAGAAATGGAAATGTTATCACGTTTATTACTGTTAAATTATTGCATCAGTGATGTGAGATCAGTTCTGAGGTTTTTTTAAGCAACAATCGAGGGACATTTGGGTAAATGAACTTTGTCCTAATTCTACAAATCCAAGTTCACAAATAAGCATGGGCAAGCCCATGCTAGTATTCTCCTCAACAAACATTTATTGTCGCTTACAACGGAAACCACATGCTTTTAATAGTGGACACATTGGTTCTAAGGGATCCATTGCTGCTTAGTTTCCAGTTTTGCCAAATTTTCAAACACTTGATTCAAACTTCATGTGCTAAAAAAGTTAACTGTGTCTACTGTACATCACTGCATTTGTAACTTTATTTACAGGCAGACTATCTTATTAGCTGAAAGTAGTTTATATTCAGACATGATCCAGGCATATGAAGGACTATGAGAGATATTGATACCTATTGCAATAGACGTGAATTAGGGACCAGATTAGTTTTCTGAGAAAACTGAGAAGTCAAGAAAAGCAAAAGGGATGTAGATTCTAAGAAAACCAGGGTGTATTTCCTAGAAAACAGAAGGAAAAAGGGAACTTCTTGTAAGGTCAAGGCAGCAGATCACCAAAAAGGGAAAGCAAGGGCTCTGAGGTGAGTGTGGCATGTGTGTGTGTACAGCTATGCATGTGTACAGTATGTCTGAGAGTGTGTGTGTGTGTGTGTGTGTTTATGTGCTTCCAGGCTAGAAAATAAGCTTATACACATGCAGTCAGTTCTAGGCACCATGCTATGTGATGGCAGAGCTCCAATTCATTTACAAGAATTTCATCACTGTGCCTGCTCAGGGGTCCTGCTCAGGGCTGACATTTTTGGTATGTTTTTAAGTGCAAGTTGTGTTTAATTATTTACCAATTTATTTCTGTTCCCTTTATAAACTCTGCATGAAGATAATCTGGTGTTTGTCTAAGTAACAGCCCAGGACCAAAAGCTTAATTGGAAGAAAAATATGAACGAGCTGGCATAATTTTGATAGTAGAAATACTCTGGATTTGGCAATAGCAGTGTTAAATAGTCTTTCAGGAGTTAAGTCTTAAGAACATAGGACTTCAAAGTTCAGTTAAGCAATAAAAATATTAAATCTGATTCTAGTCAAAGCTTTCTGTTCATTGTTCATAACTGAACATCATGATGAAAAATTTGTCATTAGTAAATTATATTGTAAAACATTCAAAAAGCTATTCTTCAAAATAATTTTCATATTGAAATGTAGACAAACTACACCAATTGGAGAGGCTGTGTATACCATGCACACATTACATTTTTTTAAAAGATTTTATTTATTTATTTGACAGAGAGAGACACAGTGAGAGAGGGAACACAAGCAGGGGGAGTAGGAGAAGGAGAAGCAGGCTTCCTGCTGAGCAGGGAGCCCGACGTGGGGTTCCATCCCAGGACCCTGGGATCATGGCCTGAGCTGAAGGCAGATCCTCAACAACTGAGCCACCTAGGCGTCCCACACACATTACATTTTAAATAAAATAAATAGCATGCATCCATTTATAAATGATAAACTTGCATTGCTGTTAATTTAAATATGAAATGGTTGTAAACCTTAATCCTTTATTGCCTAAGATTAAAACTGCATAAGAAACAGAAAGTCTAATCATTTTGTGAGGTTTCTTGTCTTATTTTGTTTTTATTCATAGACCATAGTTCTAAAATCCAGAAAACCCACCATGGGAAAGTCACATAAGCAGCTTAGAATCCAGCCGGGAAGACAGTTATGATGTCTTGGTGAGTAATTGAAGATCAATATGAGACGCTGAAGACAGTGGTAGCAGTTAGAATTGACTTGATAAGAAGATGAACATTTTCCCGGAGAGGCTTCTTAGGCCTGGGTTACCATTTCTACCCGTTTGTTGCTTCCTAATCCCCCTTCCTTTCCTTTAAAACTTTACTTCTCATAGGAATGATTCATTCTCAGGTACCCCATCCTCCTCCTTCTTTATTGGGTTCAGCTATTAATATATTTATACAATTCTTCCTAAAAAAGAGAACTCTTGTAACCTCAATGAGATCTGTGAAAGAAATCATGTATTTTAAACACTACCGCAAGCTCATCTCTCATTTTGTATAAACTGTAAAGTTATCGTTCTTATATATTTACATGTTCATTGTCCCTTAACATCAACCACACTTAGTGAATATACAATAAGTGTATTTTGCACTGGCCTTTGATTTGGTCCCTCGACTTTTTAGGGAAGACCAACCATTCTATCAGAGAATGTTCCTGAACAAAATTGTGACATAAGGATTTGTCATTAAGAGTAAATCTTTCCAAATAATTTCTTTATAATTAATATTCTGGAAGATATTTTCTTATAAAATGTCATGATATAATACTTTGGTATTGTGAAAATACTCGAGATTTTTCATCATGAATGATCATGTATTGCTTTGTCTCTTATTCTTTTAATATGTTGTATTACATTACTTACTTTTAGTATATAAACCAATCTTGGATTCCTAGGGTTAAATCCAGAGTTACGCATGCAGTCTTTGGACGATCCCAGCATTTCTAACATTTTACAAACATCCAACACATAAACTATATAGAAATATAATATTCAACAACACATACACACTATACTTCTTATACAGAAGTGTATATATAAAAATCTGTATTTCACCAACCTCACTTTACTATCACTCACTGTCTCACGTAGAATGTAACTTTTCTTTAGTGATTTTCAAATGACTTCATAAAATGTACTTCTTTACTAGGCTGAAGAGACACATTACCTTCCTAGAAATTTTTCCCAAATATGACATGAGATAGTAAAAAATATAAAATGATTTCAGGGTATGACCATATCTTTTTATTCATAGCAGCGCTCTGAATCTAGCATTTTTACATTGCTGAATTGAGGTAGAATATTAAGAGGCGATGTACCAAAGTGGCATGTTCATCATTCTAAATCAATTTAATAATAATTTGGAGTACATTAGGAGAAGGCAATAGAATAAGTGTTAAATATTCCAGTTTCACTCTCGTATAAGATGTCTTTTGTTCTATACTTAATCATAACTTAGATGTTTATCTGTTTTCAATATCACCATCATTTTCCTTTTTAAGGAAAAAGTATGATATAAAATAAGTTGTTATTTTATAGCATAAAAGAATGAAAAGCATTCCTTTAGGTATTAAAAATTTGTAACATAACAGTGTTGGAATATTAAAAATATAACATGGCACAAAATGTAAATATCAAGAGAAATAGAATTTGCAAGATAAGTTAGAGGAATTTTGTGAAATTAATTCTGCAAGGAAATGAGTTGATGTAGTTGCTGATTTGTTTGATTAACAACCCTATGGACTTCTGATGTATTAAAGTGCTTGGAAGCCAAGCATCATCAGCTAAAGAATTCATGATCAAGGAATAGAGTTGTTTTTTGGGTTGTTTTTAAGTTACATCAAACATCGAGTTCTAAGGAATAAAAAGCAAAGATGGATTAGATGGAAAGATTTTTAATTTAATACAGACTTTAATACAGTTTCCAAGTCTACCTGGGTTGAGGAAACCTTCTATTACTACACTGCTTAAAAGAAACCAGAATTTGCAAGACATGAAAGAGTGACTAAGGACTAATTCCTTCTCTACTGGGAGGAATGGAGGAAGGAGGTAGGTAAACTGGAAGAAAGAGGAATGGTGTAAAGTACAACTTTGGGAAGGAAGCAAGATACTGCTTTCTTTGGGAAGGATGAGATATTGAGAAGATTGAAGAAAAAAAGAAGAAAAGATTGAAAAAGATTGAGTGTGATCAAGTAAGCAAATCAGAGATCTTCCAAATGTATCAGTTGTAAGGCTGATCTTTTTCCTTATGGTCAATAAGGGTTGTCAGATATCATTTTGGTTCCTATTCCTCATACATCATAATATTTGGGAAGCGTAACCTTTTAATAATGATCTATTTAAGCCTCCATTAGGTATGTGTTTAGCTTGTTTATGAGGGCATGGTAATATACAGAAAAAGTCCAGAGCCTAGTTACTAATCATGGGAATTCTGCCAGAGAATTGAGGAAGGAAAGAGACTACCCCCCAGTAATCTTTGAGCCAGAAGGTCTAGCCAAATATCCCAAAAACAAGGACCATAGTCTTATTGCACACTTAATATTCTAAAAATAACACAATCTATAACACCATGATTGCTAAGTATTACAATAAAATAAATATATATTTAAGAATAATTAATTTATGTACACAACACATCATCTGTAATAACAATTTCCAAACAAACTCCTGATGTATGGAACATTTTGACACAGAGAGAGAGAGATCAGATTACAAGTAGGCAGAGAGGCAGGCAGAGAGAGAGGAAGAAGCAGACTCCCTGCTGAGCAGGGAGCCCGATGCGGGCCTCGATCCCAGGACCCTGAGATCATGACCTGAGCCGAAGGCAGAGGCTTTTAACCCACTGAGCCACCCAGGTGCCCTGGAACATTTTGATTAGTGTACTGAGGATATAGGATGACTCAGATTGGAACTCTCACCTTTGCTGTGGGCAAAGGAAAGAAGACTTCTCTGTAACTAAAATACTGGTTTCTTAAATCTAACACTGAATACATTGGCTTTCCATTTTTTAAAAATTCATCTTGAACTCAGGAACCAAGGCACTAATCTATTTTGTTCATGTGTCCACTTATAGTCTTTTATATATAAAATTTAATACAGACTAGTGTCATTTATTTAAAATTTATGAGTGCAGTGCTTTTAATCAGTGTTTTCCCAAAGAGGAATTGTAAACAGTTTTCTATTTTATTAAGAATTCTATAATTTGAGGGCGCCTGGGTGGCTCAGTGGGTTAAAGCCTCTGCCTTCAGCTCAGGTCATGATCTCAGGGTCCTGGGATCGAGGCCCGCATCGGGCTCTCTGCTCAGCAGGGAGCCTGCTTCCTCCTCTTCTCTCTGCCTGCCTCTCTGCCTACTTGTGATCTCTCTCTTTGTGTGTCAAATAAATAAATAAATCTTTAAAAAAAAAAAGAATTCTATAATTTGAGGCATCTGTGTAGCTCAGTCAGTTTAGAAGCCAACCCTTGATTTAGCTCAGGTCATGATCTTGGGTCCTGGGATCAAGCCCCACATCATGCTCCATGCTTAGCATGGAGTCTGTTTCAGGATTCTCTCTCCCTTTTCCCCTCCTCCCACTCTCTCTCTCCCAATCTCTAATATAAATAAATAAATCTTAAAAAAATTAAAAAATTCTATAATTCCATTAGGTGCCATTCCCTTTTAAGACTCTTTATCTCATTCATGGAGAAAGAGAATCAGCTTCCTACTGGCTACATCTTCCAAACTGCATTTCCCAAACTACATGGTCTTTTCAAAGATCCCCAAATTCAAAGTAGACTATTTTACTTTACCTGGTCTCACCTTCTGTATTCTCAGATGGCAGAAGGTGGAAGCTACCCACTTGTACCCCTGGATTCTGCTGTTATCTATCAGCACAGAGAATGTATGGAGAACATGACTCTATTCAGTTCCCTGTTTAGTCTAGGAAATAATAGGCTAAGGTCTGGCACAGGATAAAGTTTGTTACAAATAGATTACCTATACCATCAGTCCAATGATGTCTAAATACTCCATTGTTACAGTTGTTGTTTTTTTCCCCCAAAGGTCCACAGCCTTCTTCCAAAATTATGCTAGAATCTCCTGGGTATTGCTAAACCTAGCACTCTCAGACCACTAAGGTCTAATTCATGTAGATTAATAAGTTTCAGATTGCCATTGTCTTTACTGCTTTCATCTGCCATTGTCTAGTTTTTTCAATATATTTTCTTTGTTTGCTAATAATTAAAAATTTCCTTCTCTCTCTCTAATTCCCTGCAGCTTCTAAAATTTGCTTTGCGCATGGTTCTCTTTCCTCCATTACTGTTCTCTTTTGCAATTTTCTCTTCAAGTGAATACCACAAATCTTTCCATAATATAATTGCTTTGCTTGGTTTTAGAAAAAGATTTGTACAACATTCCCAAATGTCCTGTGCAAAGTTCATTTGCTTTGTTTTATGAAATATGCTCTAACTCCACCACAAAAATCTTGACCAATACCTGGAAGGTCTAACCTAGTGCTAGCTTCCCTTCTACTGCTGAGTTCAGGGCATCTTTTGGTTCTCAGAGCATAAGCTGCCCTGGGGAAAGCTAATAACTGCCCTTCCCCAGAAACAATTCAGAGAATTTTATAATTCAGATATGCAAACTATCTTTCATGGGTTCCTTCCTATAATATGTTGTACAAAATTTTCCTGAAGGGATCAGAGTGATAAAATTACTCAGAAAAGCACAATTCCAACTTTCTAGTTGGATTGTCTCTTCCTGATATGTGTATTTGTCCTACTGGCTGCAATGTTGTGATTAAAACTGGGTCGAATGCATTGTTTTTTTGACAGAGTAATAATCTAGACACGGTTACTGCATATGTTCTATTAACATCCTCAGCACCAATCTCTCTAGAATTAGCTGACTTACAGGAACCCTCTCACTTGGTTCTATAGAGGGTTTTAATTTCGGTATAACTGGATACAGTGCCAAAGTTTAATATTCTCATATATTGAGGCACTGCTTCCACAATTCTTTAATAATGCCATACAGTGGACCAGGATATCTAATTATCACTTCATTATCAGAAATCTTACTACATATGAGATTGAATATAAAAAGTATTCAAAGGATTATACAGTGCTTGGCCTGTTTCCATTAGATCATACAGAATTCACCTCAGAGAGTTCTTTGGCTACCTCCTCTTTCTTTGGTCCTTTTTCTAACTCTCTTCTCCCATGATCCTGTAGGTGTTTTGTATTCTAGTTGTCTTCCTTCCCCCAACTCCCACCCCTCACTTTCCCCTTTCTTATTGCCTGTCTTTCTCATTTCTGCCCTTGGCCTCGGCTCTATCCTGGATGAGGAAAGTCAGAATTTCCTAAACTGTGGGTCCCTGAAGGCAGCTCTTATTCCTTTGGATTCTTCAGTTAAAATAATCCAGATGAGAAACAAAACTTTTCCTGGTTCATACTGGTCACGTGTCATGCCTCCCTCTAATTATTCAATTTTGTTACAGTTATCACAGAAGGCAAAAATTTGGGTGAGATAGGAAGGATAAACTGTCCTGTCATATATCCATTTTTACCATATTTTTTAAAACCAAGGTAACATGAGAACACTGTAGAAGTAATTATATTAACAAAAGTATTTGTGAATGCCTGAAGTGTTCATATTATAAATGGAAAACAAATTATTTAAATTAAGTATAATTAGTACACATCATTATTAATCATAGAAGTCAAGTAAGACTTTAATTTTTATTAAAATTGTGCAAAACATATTTAGATTAAAATTTATAATCAATTATCACTTTAGATGATGTCTCATGTAAAAATTATGAATTTTAATGTTTTCCATTAATTTGCTTTTTATTTAGCAACTGTTTATTGAGCATTTAATGTGTAGAATGTACATAAGAATGGTCTCTGAATTTATGTCACCTTAAATAATTAATTGAACTAGTGTTTTAAATTAGGTGAATATTTTTAAGTTAAAGACATATGGTTTTGTATCAGAAATATATTTAAGTGTAATACATATTTTTTGAGTTTTATAACTTTGTAATAAGAACATAAAAATAGCATTTCGTTGAAAACCATTTTATTAACACTGAGGTACAGCAGGTGATTTTATTATGAAACTGGTCAAAGATTAGAAATTTTTCCAACAAAAGCAAAGAAAAACAAGAGAGACTTTTAATTGTTGGACTTCATAATATATTACAGTCATTGTTTCTATCATATTAGAAATAGAAGGTTTGTTTTGCCAATTTCTTTAGAAGACTATTTTCTCCTTTTAGTAATAGTGTTGTGGGTTTCGAATTAAGTTGTAGCTACGTGATGTGCTGTTAAATAAAAATTCAACTTCCAGTAGGTTTAAAATAGAAAGTCACTGCCTGACTCCAGGCTATCTGCCTGGTAATTGCAGAAAGAACTTCGTTAGGTCCATGTAGAATGAATGAGCACAGGCTCTCTGAAATGCTGTGCAGACAATTCATCCAGCTGAGAAAAGACTTTGAAGATGATTGCCTTAGGAATTCTTGAACACACAGGCCGAAGGAGTGACTCTAATTCAAAGAATGCAAACCTTCTTGATTTTTATGAAGATAACTACTAGAACCACTGGGAAGTAACTACTTCCTACGGGACATAATTGGCATTTTAAAAACATTTTATCTGACTGAGTTAGCAATGCAGGTTGAAATAGAAACCAGTTTACACTTGTTGGAGCTTTATAACCACATCTATGTTACATTTAAAAATAAGAAATATAAGGATGCTGTCCTGAATTGAAAGTTAAATAGCAGCATAAGCCAAAGATAAAAATGAATGGTCAATGTTATGATGTCTTCGCACATCACATGTTAATCATATATATTTTTTTCAATAAGGTATATCAAACGACAATAAAGGAATAAGTAGTAAAGATTGTAAGATCACAGTTTTTATAGAAACTCATAGTTATGCCCCAGTATTCACACTTCCTTCTTCCTTAGAGAATCTCTGATTATTTTGTGGATAAATGGCTGCCACTGAGGTGCAACCACACTCAACCTGTGGTTAAGTTCTGGTCAAGGAGATCTTAGTAGAAAGAGTGAATAAAGCTCATTCTCAAAGGGAAGAGAAAGGACTTTTTTGTCCCTTTCTCCTCCTTCTAGTTGAATAATGAGGACTTAATGGTGAAGCTCAAAAAGCTTCTGTAGAAGGTAGAATTGAGTAATTAAATACAAGATGCCACACTCCCCTTCCCCTAGATCATCTACTTCAGCTTGTTCTGTGTGACAGAGATCCTTCCACTGTGGGTATTTTGATTATCACTCACAGGCAAACTTAATCCTTAAATAATGCAGATTTTATATGATCCTGCCCCATTCACTCATTACATTTGTCAATGAACTTTAATATGATAGTTTTTACTGGACATAAAATCAAACTTCCTCTTTATCATTGTTCTTATTTATGGGCTTCATCCTTGACCAGTTTGAATAAGAGCCTGTATTCCTTCATTTTTCTGAATATTCCTTTCAAGAAGCAATCACTGAGATTCTCATCAGAAAACTTGGGTTTGTGCCTTCGGATAAAGAACCCCAACACATGATGAGGTTTGAAAGATTAAACAAAGTTACACCAGCTACTTTATTTTTTTTATTTTTTTTTAAAGATTTTATTTATTTATTTGATACAAAGAGAGAGATTACAAGTAGGCAGAGAGGCAGGCAGAGAGAGAGGAGGAAGCAGGCTCCCCGCGGAGCAGAGAGCCCGATGTGGGCCTCGATCCCAGGACCCTGAGATCATGACCTGAGCCGAAAGCAGGGGCTTTAACCCACTGAGCCACCCAGGTGCCCTACACCAGCTACTTTAGCTGAGAGGAATATTTCATAATGTGATGAATGAGGAAGCGGAGTCTCCACATTTTAATTAGTAGAAAGCAGCTACTCGGAGGGAGATGTAGTTCATATTTCTCTCTTCCCCTTGAAATTCTCAACAGTCTATCTGCTAATGAGAGAGAAAGAGAAGTCAAAGTGGAGAACCAACATGAATGAACATGAAGTTCCTTTGAAATCATAAGTCTTCTGCAGTTGGGATTTTTATTTAATTAAAATCCAAAAATTAAATGAGTTTGTCTTGTGGTTTGGTCATGACAGATGTTCTACACAGCAGTGGTTCTGAAAAGAGCATGCAGCATCTGAGGGCTTGTGCAAACACTGATTGCTGGACCCTGCCCATGAGCTTCCATTTTGCAAGTCTGGGTGGGACCTAGGGATTTGACACAATCCCGTGTCAACCAAACCAATGTGAGTCACTCCTTGGTAAGTCAGCCCCTCTACCAGGTTGAGTTGTCATACAAAGAAAACTTTTATTTGCAGCAAATACGGAGATCATAGGGAATGGGTTTCCAAAGCAGTGATTCCCCAAATGAGGGTGAATGGGTTCCTTCTGTTTAGGATTAGGATGAATATTTTGATAGGGAATCCTTGTCATTGTATGTAGAGGCAGGCATAAGATCCCATATGTGCTTTAAGGAAACCTGCCTATAGGTACATTGTATGTTATGTAAATGAGGCCAAGGCTCCTCTCTGGGTGGAGATTTTAGTATTATAATGAGGTAAAGATAGCGGTGGATCATTCTAGAGTTCACTCCATAGTCCATGTGTAGGCAGGAGGGAGGGGGTTAGCTTGAAAGGTCTGGGTGGTCTAGGCCATTAGGAGATCTTGTCAGGGCAGTTGCCATCATCTGAAGGGTGCTTTTGGGTTTCACTTGCCTGGGTTAAGGGGTAAGCAGGAAAGAAAAGCTTAAGGAAAAAGAAAAGACAAAGTTAGTGAGGTGGGCAGTAAGTGTCAGGTCTTGGGATCTAACTGGTGACACCAGGTGATGCTGATAATGTGGCTCCATGGAGAATATTTTTAGAAATTTTTCTCTAAAGCCCTGAGGATTCATGTCTAGAAACTCAAATGAGTGTAGATTGCAGGATAAAAAGGAGTGCAGTTGTTTTAAGTCTGTGTTCCACAGAATTCATATGTTGAGATTCTAACCTTTCATGTATTGGTATTAGGAGGTGGGACAACTGGCAAGTGATTAGGTCATGAAGGTGGAACCATGAATGGGTATTGCCCTTATGAAAGAATGCCCAGAGAGTTTTCTCCAAGTTCATGTGAGGATACACTCAGAGGATGGTCTGTGAACCAAGAAGTGGGCTCTTACCAGATATCAAATCTGCTGGCACTTTGATCTTGGCCTTTCCAGCCTACAGAACTATGAGAACATTTCCGTTGTTTAAGCCCCTCAAAACTATGCTAATTTGCTATAGCAGCTCAAAGATAGTAGTATAGAAAAAAAATCTCTTAATACTATCAAAGATCATCCTATAGTGTTTTTGAAAATATGTGCCAGTCATGCCAAAAATGGACTGAATGAAAGTCTTCCCATTTGTACTCACAATGAAAGCCTGGGTTTAGGTGATGACATCAGATAAGACAAAGTCAGATTAACCTAAAAGCAACAACAACAACAACAACAACAAAAGCACAGGATGGAATGACCAGGATGACCCCCTATTGCTGGCTCCTCTGACCGGCATAAGGTTCCAGACAAGAATGAAATTGAGGTCTAGGTGGGGTGTAAAGTATTAAGATAAGCTTTCTGTAAAAGAGTGGGTATGAAACTTAAGCATGCATGAGAATCATGAGGAGTGCTTTGAAAAAATTCAATTTGAAATCCTCACCTAAACCACTGATGAAATGTATGGGGTGTTATCTCAGTTCATTTTTAAGTAAGAATCACTGGTGATTTTGTTGCAAATGACAGTAGGCACTGGGGAACAGTACTATTAGAAACAAACAAACAAAACAATAACAAAAACCTAACTTTTAGAGGCAGCCACAGTGCTTGATTCTCCATTCTCTTCCAGCAATGGAATCACTCAGTTGGTGCCTCCTTCTTCAAATCTTCTTTCATGAACTTCCTGCCTCTCTGATAAGGACCTTGTGATTACATTGGGCCCATCTGGATATTAAGAGGACAAACAAACCAAACATAAAATGGGCAAAGATCTGTTTAGACATTTCACCAAAGAAAATATACAAATATCTACTCACATAAAAAGATATTCAACATCATTAGGCATTAGGAATATGTAAATTAAAAGCAAAATAAGATAGTACTTTCCATTGACAAGAAGGGCTATAATCCAAAACACTGTTAGTACCAAGTGTTGGTAAGAATGTGAGGAAACCAAAACCCCCATATACTGCTGTTAGAAATGTGAAGTGTACACCCCTTTGGAAAACAGTTTGACAGTTTCTTAAAGTTAAACATGTATTTGTATATGATCCAGGATTCTACTTCTGGGTATCTACCCAAGCAAAATTAAAATCTATATTCACACAAAGATTTGCAAATGTTCACAGGAACAAATTGAAAACATCCAAATAGTCATCAACCGGTAAACAGAAAAACAAAATATAGTCTACCAAAACAGTGGTATACTCTCAGCAATAAAAAGAAACAAGCCGCAGATACATCTAGCAACGTGGATAAGTCTTAACAACTTTAGGTAAGAAGGAAATATCAAACATGAAACAATTTTAAGTAATTATTTTATTTAAAATATTTTAAGTAATTTTCAATGACAGGTATTAAACATTTAGATAAGTAAAGAAAAATACATTAATCCACATCAGAAGAACCTAAAGGTCATGTACTCCAAAAAACAATTTGAAGCAAGTTCTCTAGCTTCCTGCTAAGAGCAGCTTTTTCAGGAAACACATTAAGAAGCTTAAATTTCTAATCCTTCAAACTGACTGGGTGCTTGAAATCTGGAAATGCCACAAACCAGTAAATTGAAACTAGTCCTGTATAACATAAAACCCATGGAGAGAAACCACAATTAAGAAAGTAAAAGATTTAGAAGCAAGGCTTATTTTTAACAAGTGCTATCACATTACAAAGTTGGCAGACAATGGAAAGAGCTGAACAAAAAAATGTCTTTAGGCTCTTGGGGCTCCTCACTTTTCTATTACAAAAATATTTATTAGAATTAATCGTTTTTAATATAGACATACTGTGAAGCTTAGTAAAAAACCTTTTAGTTTTACTTCCTCTTAAATACCTATGTTTATTTGCCAATACCCATGCTCTGATTTAGCTTGGAGCCTCACGATGTATGAGTTGTATAAGCCAACATGCCTGGGATTAAATTCAGATCCAGCTCAATGAACTAATTCAAGGCAAATAATAATAATAATAATAATAATAATAATAATAATAATAATAATAATAATAAACAACCTCAAATTTCTCATCTACTAAGGGGAATAGTAACATTCACTTTGGCATGGTTTTTATTTTGGGAGGTCAAAGCGCATATTTAATTGTCTTCCCAACAGTGTACGTGTTTAGGGTAGGCAGAATTCTAAAGGTAAACCCCACCTCCCAAGTTTCCTGTGACTTGCTTTTTGAACCACAGATGAAATTAGGTGCCACTCTAAAGGGATTTTTCAGGTGTAAATCAAGACCAAAGCCAGTTGATCTATAAATACTCTACACGACAGTTGGACCTGGCTCAATTAGGTAAACTCTTTTAAAAACAGAATTGGCTTCATCTGGCAGCAAACAAAAATGCCAGATTCAAAAACTAGAAAGGATGTGATGCACCATCACTGTCTCGAAGAAGGAGGGAACCATAGGATAAGGAATCACGTGGACTCTACAGGGGAGTGTGGTTTCCAGAGGGCAGCCATCAGGGAAGTTGGGATCCCTGAAATCGTAAGAATAGGATTTAGCTAACACTTGAATGAGCTTTGAAGTGGATTCTTCCTCCAAAGGCTCCAAGTTGTGTGACACTAAATGAAGGACCCAGCCGTGCCTACCCAGTCTTCTCGACTACAGATCTGTGATAAGGTAAATGGATGTTGTCTGATACCTTTAAATTTGTGACAATGTGGTATGCAGCAATACAAAGCAAATGTAATGTTTAATAAAATAGAGTTCCTCCCTCCCTTTTGTATAGCTAGATAGAAACAATTATTAATATCTTTTTTAAACACAACACCCTGCTATGTGTGTTGACTCTATGTTGATATCCTAATTATTTATAAAATTATAAAATCCCTTTATAGAGCTCTTTCAATTTCTTACAACTGTTATATGAGAAATATTCACAACCAATTTTAATACCTGTTGCACAGATGAAATCATTCTTATAACCAGAGTAGTTTAATATATGAAGTTCTTCTGGATCCTTAGTTAGCTGTTTTTCCACTGGATGATATAACCACATCTGAGTAAACATAGAAAATTTCAAAGTTGAGCTATAGACTCAATGTAAATATTTAGAATCATGGTGAAGCAAAATCATAACTTACCTGGCAAGTTTTTTGAATAGTTAGAATTTATTGGTGGTTAGATAAATTGTATTTGCCTTAAATCAGGTATATGTACATTGTAGAGATATAGCAAGCCAGAATACAGTTGTTTCTAATCCATTCCTACTGTCTCTTTCTTCCTATTTGATACACTGTCCATGTGGCAGTCAAAGAGAGTGCCTGAGTCTATGCAAAGGTCTAGCTTGATAGAAATTTATAACCTAGTGAATACTTCTCAGTGTTTCCATAGATACAAATATACATCTAAAAAAATGCAACAATATAGATCCAGACATAATTAATTCTCACTATCTGAAAAAGTTCTTTGGTTTGCCTTGACTGTCCTTGCCTTTACCCAATCTGCTGCAGCCGTTGTCATTGTGATTGCCTTGACTACATATCACCTCAGTCTCTAATAGAGAAGTCTTGAGTTACTGAGACCAAGGTTCAACATATCTGAGGTAATTGCTGACAAAGTGGTCACACTAAATCCCTGGAAACTAATGGATAAGTCTCATGTGAAAAACAAGGAAAGACAAGGGCAAGTCAGAGAGAGCAGAATGTCTTGAGAGTGCAAAAAGCTGAGACTCTTGAGCAACCTGAAGATACTCATGATGCCAAACCAACCAATAGGAAAGTCAAGAGAAGGGGAATGGAACAAAACCACCAGAGGGAGGACCAAGAATTAGAACACAGTGGCCATTTGACTAAAGGTGATGAAGAGGAAACAGATGTCTTTGGGGATAATCATTTTCCCCTGGACTGTTTTCAGTTTGTTAGTGAAGATTCTACCTTTGTAGTGGAGCACATCACATTCATGGAGTTAAAAAGGACTGGGGGAATGACGATGATCCCAGCATTCAGTGCCTGCCTGGTCAGGGGAGCCCCAGCTAAGGTCACAAGGATCCTTCAAGTAAAAAGTCCCCAAAGAGAAGCCACATTCTACATGAAAATGGTGATCTTGAAAGAAAGAATGATGACCTCAAACAACCTCCAGTAGGAAGTAGGAAATCGTGAGTTTAACTTAAGTATTCCAGAAGACATAGTAAATGGAAAACTGATTTGAAGAGGAATTGTATTTTTAAAATGAAAAAAGAAGTTTGAGGAGGACAATGGAAATGAAGACTCCAGATCCTTTCCCTGCACATTAGGATTGCACCCAGGGGATGTTTCCTTATCACCATAGACCAAACCTAGAGTTAAAGATCCTAAGTGGAAGCTTCTTCCCGAAGTAAAAAACATATTTTTAAAAACTTATCTGTCAGTGATCTAGTAATAAGGAAAAATCATTTTAGTCCTATAATTGCTGTTAACCAGTTGAGAAACATTAGGTAATTTACTGTTACTCTTCACGTTAGTGTTTTATTTATAAAATAAATGATATCTCTAGTTCCTATTTATGTATCTCCCTATATAACATATTTTAAGATCAGATTACCCACAGTTAAAGGTGGAGACTTACTTTTTTTTTCTTCTTTTCTTATTGCAGGAACTTATTTAACTTCCCCTCTCTCATTTACCTCCTCTGAAAAAGGAAGGTAGTTTCTACTTCACAGTTTAGAAATAAATAAGATAGTACATGTATAAGTGAACAAATAATACTTGGAGCATACTTATCCTTTGACTAGAAGCTCATTTATTTATATAAATTTTAAAATATGATGATAGAATATAAATGTTCAATATTCTCTTCAATAATGGACAAATTTGTGTAACATAGTATAATATATACCTATGTAATTAATAATATATTACATACATTTTTCTAGTATACCATAAATTTGTATATTGCTTATGTTGAGATTAGCTTATGTAATACCAGTTCTCAGAATCTGAGTTAGAAATGAACAATTTTTAAAAATTTTCAAGTGACTCATTTTTCTGAGAAAGTGTATAGTAACGTCAACATGAATGATCATATTTACTGGTTTTCAAATACTTGTTTTTCAAACAAATACTTATTTACTTTTAAAGCTAAATGAAAGCCATTCTTAAAATTTGTTGTAGGTAAGGATACCAAACAAAGAACAATGAGAACTTAACATCAAACCCACTAAAAGCTTTTCCCTACAATAATCTGTTTGACACTATTAACACAAAAAGTATCCAGAATCATTTGGTATGCATTTCAGATGAAAATGCTACTAGTTTCTTTTCAAAATTGAAAATAATTTAATCATGAACTATTAATGTGCTTTAATTTGGTTTGCTATTGGAGAAGGTAATTTCTCCTTTTTATAATCAGTTAGTGAAATAGTTACAAATAGCAGAATTGAACAAGGAAAGACATTTTCTCTAATTTCTTGAGGTATTGTTTAAAAGCTAATAACTGAGAAAATAGATAATTGAATGACATTTTTATTGTTAGTACTCACGGTGCTAAATTATTAAAGTATTAGCCTTAATAGCCAGAATAAGTATAAAGGGGTTACATTTGCTTTTCGAAGCTTGGACATTTATTTAAAAACATCAAACTTGGATAGAATGATCAAATACCAATATGTATATCTCTCAATAGATATTTCCACAATATTAGAATGACTTAATAGGAAACACTAGAAAACTTACAATTGGAAACAATGGAAAAAGATTATCCTTGATCATAAAAATACCAATGTGAATGTCAACTGAAAAAAGTAGCTCTAAAATCATTACCTTTGTTTTAAATTGAAGAAATATTTATTTCAATCTCTTCTGCTTACCTTAAATGCATTAATTCATTACTGAATTTTTTACTTAATTAAAAATGTCACCCTTATTTGGCTAGTTACCATAATAGAAGTGTTATGGTTTATCACAAGGTAATTGGAGTGGAAATAACTGAAATAATGGTAAATAAAACCTTCTTTTGGAAAGCTTGATGTAATTGTTTCACAAAAATGAGCAAATATAAGCAGAGTTTAACTGATTTTGGTGAAGAGTATTTCAAGGAAGGTGAATAAAAAAGGTGACTGAAATTTATGGGATATAAAAAGAGGAAAAAATGAGGATACAAAGATAATTTCAGACAGGTAATGAATATCAGATTAAGGACTATAGATTTTATTAAGTGGACATGGGGAGAAAGTAAAGCCTTTTGAGAAGGGTAGTGATTAGGTTATTGCAATATTTCCAATAAGGATGAGAAATGACAATTACTGAGCTTCCTGTTTTCTGAGGGTTAGATGCACATACTAAAAAGTAGAAGGTCTGGAATATGAGGTAAGAACACCTCCCTTCTCTCTCTTACACTGCATTGCAAAGCAATGTAGAATGAATGGAAAGAGAACCGATGTTGAGATTCCTATCTAAGTGAATGAAAGGGCTGCTTTAAGAAATGGGGTCAGGAAAGAGAGGGAATGCTGATTTTGGGTTTTAAATATATGCACAGAGAATATAAGAATGAAGAAAAGAAGCTGTCATGATCCACAGTTAGTAATTCTTTTTTCAATATGTGTTTGGAGGCTGGTAAGGATGGGAGGTTATAGGGAAAAAAAAAAGTAGTAAACCTCCTGGAAACACAGAATGTGAAGCCGTTAAAAGTAGAAATCTGGCATTAAGACAGAATTAGTCCCAGGATACACTATAAGGTGCAATAAACCAACACACACTTTTTTTCAACGACAAGTTTGAAAAGGACAATAACCAAGAAAACGCTCTTTTATTTGTAGATTAGAAAGTCACTTTTGGCAGCTAGACATGGAATTAGGTGTCAGCATAAGATCACTCAATAGAAATGAAGAACTAGCTGAAGTTCGATAAAATGAATTTCTAGAACTATACATTTTCCTTAACACACTTGAGCAATTTCACCAAATGCTAGAATAAGAAAAGAGAAAGTCAAAGATATCTCATTTTTGGACTGACTTGCTAACCGTTTATTGAATCAACTTTAAGACAATTGACTTGTTGATGGAAATAACACCAGGTTTGTCACACTCCCTGTTTCTTATTTAGATGAAGGAAATGAAAGATACTAACTAGATAACCTTATAAAAATATTAATGGTGTTTACCTTTAGAAAGATACCGGTAGCTCCTATCTGGAAGATGCTTTTAGTACCTGATATATCTAGTCTCTGTGTATTGTTTCATGGAAGCCTAGAAATTATAGGTTTTTGAGGCATGGCTGACAGACAACTGGGACATAGTTATAGAAGTATATTCTTATTTATTGAATTTTATACAAGGAAGGAGTTTTGAAATCACAACAGATTTTTTTAGAGTGGCCCATTACTCAGAACCTCTTCCATTAATAGGTGATCACAACCTGTTTCAATAAAGGATAAAAAGACATTCTGGGATGCCTGGGTGGTACAGTGGGTTAAGTATCTGACTCGATTTCAGCTCAGGCCATGATCTCAGGGTCTTGAGATCAAGCCCCATGTCAGGTTCTATGCTCAGCAGGGAGTCTGCTTGAGATTCTCTTTCTCCCTCTCTCTCTCTGCAACCACCCCCCACACTCTCTTTCTCTCTTAAATAATAAATAATCTTTGAGAAAGAGAGAGAGAGGGAGATATTCTTTGAAGTTGGTTCAGACACTTTTGGTTCCTCTCAAGAAGGAAAATTCTGTATTTTTGTTTTTCTCTTTGATTTGAATCATTAGTAAAGTTTGGTACAAAAATGTCTGTGCGACTGATTTGACAGTTAACCTTTCTTTTAACACAGGTAATTATCTGAGAGTCTTCAAAAAATTAGTATTCATTGAGAATAAAGGCAATGTTTAGTATTATTTTTATTACTGTTGTCCAAATTATACATATGGGGAAAAATGGAGTATCTTTTTTCTCTACTTTTGTTCATCTTTTGAAGAATTACCCTTTCACTGGGATTTCTTATTTAAATGTTCATGTAATATTTATATTTGGCTCAATTATTTTAGAATTGCTTTACATACCCCTTAATTCAATAAACCTTATCCAAGATAAAACTAAGTTTCACTGAATATCTAATATATCCATGGCATTTTACACACCTTGGCAGAAATAAACGTCAGAAAACTCTGTGAAAAGAAAGTTTGATTGATTTTACCCAAGAGACTAATGAGATACAGGAAAGTTAAGAAAAAATAATTTAGTTACTCTCAGCAAATCTGAAACATTTTTTGCCCTGGGGTTATATCTTCCTTCATATTTTTTAGTTATTAGAAAATATTGCATATTAAGTCACAAAATCCCCCATATTTTAGCCTATGGTCTCCCCTTCATTTCACTTCACCTCCTACAGTTTTTGGCTTGGTTTCAATTTTCATCTTTTCTTCTTCTCTGCCTTGTCAAATAGGTCATTTTTTGCATTCTGCTTGTCCCACCTACCCATATCTTTAGAAATGTGTTGGTTTCATCAGATAAACACCTGACTTGTCTCTAAGGGCAAAAATGTAATTTCTAGGGAACTATGGGCTTGCTTTAGATCTGAGCTTATGTGAGTGACAACTAGTTTTCCCTAATTTGGTCCTTTGATATATCAAGAGAGCATAATTATGTCATTGCAATAAATATCTCAACAGACCTTAAATCTCAAAGATTTGGTGTCAGGACAGTGGGATCCTTACTCCAGGATCTAGATGCCATTAACTTATTTTTTTTTTAATTGGAAAATAATGATTCTCTACTATTTCATCCATTTTGTGATTTACCCATGTAACACACAGTCATCTATCAAGCATTTATAAAATATTAATTCATTGCTAGGTGTTTTGCTATCTTTTCGGAATTAAAAAGTGTATTCATTTGTGTGATATGTTGTTCCAATGTGTTCAAATGAATATGGCAGCTCATTTTAGAAATATATATATATATAGTTTTGGTTTTAAAAATTTTTTTCCCCAAAGATTTATTTATTTATTTGAGAGAGAGCGAAAGAGAAATAGAGCACAGTGGGGGGAAGGGCAGAGGGAAAGGGAAAGAAGCAGACTCCCCACTGATTGCAGAGCTGGACACAGGGCTCAATCTCAGTGTCATGAGACCAGGATCTGAATTGAAACCAAGAGTTGGGCCCTTAACCAACTGTGCCACCCAGGCACCCCAGTTTTAAAAATTCTCCATAAGAAAAGCAAAGTAGAACTATTTACTAATGGAGATTTACCCATTATACACATGTATTAGATGTGTGCATATGTCTTCATGTGTTTATGTACAAATTATACATAAGCATATGTATATATGCAGAAGATAATATATATCTTCATACTTATTATACATTATGCCTATGTATAACTCACATATATGAAAGCATATTCACAATATGTGTATATATACACTACATACATGAAGTAAACATATATACACAATATATGTAATTATTTATAATTTATAACAAAAAACGAAAGAGCAATGCGATGATAAGAATGCAAAAACTTGATCTTTTAAAAAATAAAATATATGGTACTGGTGAAATATCACTTTTCAGTTATTAGATGATTCACCATAATTTGCCCACTATATATATTCCATATATCTCAAGAAAAAAGAAATGTCATCAAATAAACTATTGAAGAGTTTTGCTACTCCTTGATCTTCTTTTTTTTTTTTTTTTTGCCCAAGGGGTACAGGTCTGTGAATCATCAGGCTTACATCTTTCACAGCCCTCACCAAAGCACAAACCCTCCCCAATGTCCATAACCCATCCACCCTATCCCTACCCTCCCACCCCCCAGTAACCCTCAGACTCCTTGATCTTCTAAGCAGAGATGAGCAAACCTCAGATCAGCAAAATCAATGCTCATAAGCTGTGTTTTAAAAGTACTTAAAAATGAATCCTATGTATAAATCTACTTTGGGTTAATATGTGAGGCTCAATGTTGATGTTATGGGCTGAATTATGTTCCTCCCAAATTAATATGGTGAAGTCCTAAACCCTCTGTAACTCAGAATGAAGATGGGGCCCATAAAGAGAAAATTATGTTAAAATAAGGTCATTAGGGTGACCTTTAAACAGGTATGACCAGTGTCCTTTAAAGAAGGGGAAATTAAGACTCAGACAGACAGAGGGAGGACCACAAAAAGACACGGGAAGAATAAGGCTATCTGCAAACCATGAAGAAATGTCTCAGAAGAAATCAATCTTGCTGACACCTTGATCTTGGACTTCCAGTCTCCAGAATTGTGAGGGAATAAATTTCTGGTTTTTTAGTCTGCGACATTTTGTTATGGCTGCCCTCACAGACTATTGCAGTTGACATTTAAGCATTTTTGTCTTTACACAATGTGCCTATTCATTAAAATATTAATTTTCTTATTTTGTCATAAATGTTAACTTGTCAAATTAATAATATGTAAGTTACAAAATTATTGTTACAGTTACACTGACCAGTGAATTCTTTTCTTGAAGATTAGTGTGCTATGTATCTGAAAAAAGTATTTTATATATTACAAATAATGATAGTATAAAAAGTAATCTGTATATTGTGTACAAATACAAATCTAAGTACTATTTTATAACTAAATACATACTTTATCAGATAAGAGATAGCATTTTAAAATTTTACTTCAATTTAGGAATAACTAACCTGAGAAGGAAAATAGCTAATGACTTGAAAGACATCAGTACTTATTGCTCTGCAGCTCAAATATCTGCAATCAAAAGGCGATCTAATTCCATAAGTTACAACCTTTGCAGGTAGTTTCATGCAATTTTTTTTTAAAGATTTTATTTATTTATTTATTTATTTGACACAGAGAGAGAGATTACAAGTAGGCAGAGAGAGAGAGAGAGAGGAGGAAGAAGGCTCCCTGCTGAGCAGAAAGCCCGATGCAGGCCTCAATCCCAGGATCCTGAGATCATGACCTGAGCTGAAGGCAGAGGCTTTAACCCACTGAGCCACCCAGGCACCCAGCTTCATGCAATTTAATTCGCTTAGGAAAACGGCATTCTAACAGAGAATATAATCACTTAATAAAATGAACAATGATATAATCATCAAGAATTCTAGTCAAATTTCTACCCAATTAATTCAATTGTTTTAATAATTTGGGTTTTATTGATATGTGTATGTGTATATTATATAGCATATGTATATATGCATATGTGTATATATATGTGCATTTGTGTATTTACATTCATGCCTAAATGTGTTTGTGTTGTCTAGTAATTAAAAAGAGAATGAATAGATCTAGGTTTGGCTCAAGTCTGCAAGATATTAATAAAGAGAAACATTTGTTCATGAAATAATTTGGGAAGGCATTTATCATTTATCTACCATTAACATTGCATTATTGTGGAAGCTGTCTCATTTCTCCAAAGTTACTAAAAATATATGCATTTTAATAACTTCTCTAGGGATGAAATTAAAAACTGATAACCAAACATTAAGACATTTAACTTTTTCCCAAGGTGATAAAACAAACTTTAAATATGACTAAAATCACATCAAATTAATGTAGAAAAAAATGGCACCATAGGAAAAGTGAAGTGCAAGTGTGCATTACCAATTGTTTCCTTCAAAATAAATGCAGCTGGGCGCCTGGGTGGCTCAGTGGGTTAAAGCCTCTGCTTTCGGCTCAGGTCATGATCTCAGGGTCCTAGGATCGAGGCCCGCATCGGGCTCCCTGCTCAGTGGGGAGCCTGCTTCCCCCCTCTCTCTCTCTGCCTGCCTCTCTGCCTCCTTGTGATCTCTCTCCCACTGTGAAATAAATAAATAAAATCTTTAAAAACAAACAAACGAACAAACAAAAAACAAAATAAATGCAGCTAATGTATTCAGTAGGACCTTAGCATGAGTAAAGTGAATAATTCAAATTCCATCTGAAAATCCAAATGAAATAATATGCTTCACTCCATTTCATGACCAGTTTGGTAAACTTTCTTTGAAATATGTTGTAAATAATAATCCTGCCTTATTAACCATTTTTAGACCTTGTTGTGCATGTAAAAATAGAAACACCCACTGGCCTTTGAAGCCAAACAAGAATGGGTAACCTCATGAAGCAGTAAGTTTATCCGGAGATTCTCAAAAAGCAGCCATAAGACATTCTGTCTTAAGCTTTTGGACATCCATACACACATATACGTACCACTGGCAGATCAGAAGTGAATTTATAGATCTCATTCCCTTAAAAACAGTTGGTTCTGATTGTCTTCTTTTTCCTTAGTAGGAATATAATTTAATCAGAGAGACAATTGGTCAAAAAAAAAAAAATTCTAGTTTGAGGGGGTGGTGGCGACTTCTTTCTTTTGCAGTGAAGTAAGCACTAAAATCACAATCATGTCCTTTTACTAAGAGATCAAAATGACAAATGGTCTTATTCCGTCAGCAAAAGAATGGTTTCTATGTATGTTTCCTTTCCTGTTTCAGGTCCTGTGGGGTGGGGGCGGTTGGAATGATTGCTGAAACCTGCAGGGAGATATTTTGGAGCCAAACATTGAAAAAAGAGATGCGTTATTCTTTGAATTGAAGTATCTATGACTAGTGCATGAGCAGACTTATAAGAATATTTTGGCACGCTCTCACGAATCTCCAAAGCAAATTGTAGGCCTTGGGGATGAATTTTGATTGCATATTGGATTTCAAACTAAGTTGGAGAAATTTTAATCAAAGCTTTTGCTTAAAATTGAGCTTGGGATAAGTGGATAGCACTAAGGAATTATTATGAAAATTTCAAAATTGTTGCTTGGAGGGTATATTGCACAATTTCAAAATGTCTCCTCTATAAAAATGACCACCGTTTTAATAGTTCCTATGCTTCTCTACTTCAGGGATTTTTTTTTTTAAAGAATTTATAGATATCTTTATCTCCGTTATGTCAGGCACTCAGAATAAGCACATAAGGCCAAGATATTTACTGTCACAGACTGGGCCTAGCTGAAGGAAAAGCACAATAGAGAGGAAATATTAATATTAATATTAATGATAAAATTTGAGTTACCAAACCAAACATTAAAAAATGTTTTCCATATTTCCAAAAGGATTTGGGATAGATTACAAAAGTGCATATAATATTGAAACATTAGAGATTGTCAGGATTGAAGCAGTGGAGTCCTGTTAAACCGGTAAGAGCCTGAACATAGAAATGTGTACAATGAAATTTGGCACAGTTTTTAAATTTGGATAGCAAAATTAGTTTATAGCTTTCTGGCAGCCAAAGCACAATGAGAATTGGACTCAGCTACAACTTTCCAAAACTTGTAACTAGGATGTTAGTTTTATGAACAAGTTTCAAAATTCATAACTTGTTCATAAAATTAATATACCAGTACACTGAGGAATCATAAGGAGGGAAATGGTGCAATTCTGACTTAAGTAAGGTGGAGATGCCAGCAGAAGGAAAAACAACACCATTGCCCAGAGATAAACAAGACAGTATTGAATTCACAAGGTTTCTCTAGAAACCTATAAATAACCGAAATTACTTTTCCTTATAACTGAGTCAGTTTGCTCCGGGGAAAACTGCTCTTCTTGATAGTTTTCAGCAAATCAGCTTGCCAAAGGAGGGAAAAATAAAATAAATTCTTACACATTTCTCTTTTCCAAAAACTCTCTCCATTTTTTTTTTATTTATAAAACTTCATTTTGGTGACAGGCTTTGCGATTAATTTCTCTTAACTAAGAGTAATTTCAGTTGTACGTTTAAGTAAATTAAATATATCTTTTTAAACACTTTTCAGAAAAGTAAAAATTGTATCTCTTATTAACATCTGAGAAAGTTAATTCTAGTTGCTTCTTTAGCAAAGAAAATCCTTAGTGTTTTTACATGACATATTCAATATTCATAAGAATATTCATATTCTTCTTATAATAAGCACAATAAAGTTTTCTATGTACAGTTATAATATTACTCCATTAGTTCAATTACACAACCACAGAACATATTTCCAGAAAGAAGTTCTGTGCATAAACAAGCTACTGTGTTGCTCTGTGATGGTCAGCATGATTTCACAGCAAGATCTGGACTATCTCTTTCCATAGCGCTAAAGGTTGAGGTTGAGTTAGATTCACTTGGACAGTTTTTAAAGTGCAGATCCTTTTTTCACAACTTCTAATTACAATTCAGCTATTAGGATTACCTTGTAAACCAAGAATTTTAAATAACTAACAAGATAAGTGTGATGCCTATGGCTTCAAGACAACAAATTGGAAAACAGTGATTAGGGTTTAAAACAAAAAGTAGGAGAGGCAAAATGATTTTTCCATAGAGTCTTCAGAAGGGTTAGGACTGTGATGATACCTTCATTTTGGATTTATAGAGTCCAGAACTGTGAAAGCATATATTTCTGTTATTTTAAACCATGCAGTTTGTGGTTATTACAACAGTCTTAGGAAACTAATATAAAGACTCCCAAATTTAGTGAAATTCCATCAACATTTTTATAGAAGAGATTTTATTCTGAAATATTTATGGAAATTCAAGTCAAAATAATCAAAGCAATTTTATAAAAAAATAATAATACAGCTAAAGGTTTCAAAATAACTGATTTCAAGACATTCTGTAAAGCTACTTTAATGAAGACAGTATGATATTGGCGTAAAGCTATACATTCAGATCAATGGAAGAGAATAGAATCCAGAAAAAAGACTTATATGTATATAATGTTAACTTTTCATTTTTATTCTTTATTTTCGATTTTTTGGTTGAGTTGACTTTTTAAAGTATTATTCCAAAGGAAATCAAGGAAGGGAAAGATAGTCTTTCAACTAAAAGTTCTGGAAAAATATGATAGCACTTTGGGAAAAAAATATTAACCTTTGCTTGTCTTATACCTTACATGAAAATTTACATGACATATAGCTCTAAATATAAAATGTTAAACTACAAGATTTATGGGGGAGTGGAAATGCATAGGTGAAAATCTGTGTGCCCTTGGAGTAAAAAAATATTTATTTGGATGCAAAAAGCACAAAAAAAAAAAGAAAAGAAAAAAATGGAAAAACTGATATTATAAAATTCAGCATATCGACTGCTTGAAAGACATCTCTTAAGACAAAAGTAGGTCAGAAGTGAAAGAAAATATCCTTAGTTTTTTTATTTGCCAGAGATTTTTATCCAGGATAGATGAATAATGTTTACATTTCAAAAAGAGCTCAACAATTTTAAAAAACCCAAATGGGTCAATTTTGACATGCAATTCATAAAAGAATATATTTGTTAATAAGAATAGCCAATAAGCACATATAAAAGCGCTAAACATCTTTTGTAATCAGAGTAACGCGCTACATTTCAACCACACTACAGTGTGATACACTATGTACTCATCAGGATGTCTGACATTAAAGAGTGGTAATGAGGCCAGAATGTGGAGTCACCACAGTCTATGCACATTGCAGGTCGGAACATAAAGTGACATATTGGCTGTGTTTCAAGTGTTTTGCAACTGTACATATACACTAACCATTCTACCAGTCATTTTAGCATTATGCTCATACACAAGTCTGCATACGTGTTTGGGTTAATGTAGAGCGTGCAATTGGCCATAACATCTGGCTTGCTAAAATGTGACACAGAGGCCCCTGGGGCGAGGGAAGGTTTCAGAAGTCACAGGCCTTTGGAATGCCAAGGCTGCCTTCCCTGAAGCTTGCTTCGCCCAAACAGCTGCCCTGTGACCTAAGAGATGCAAGCATTGCCCCTTAGGCTACATGTAACAGAATTCATAGAACACGCAGATTAGCATATTGTATCTTTCCTGTAAACAGATCCTCCCAGTTCCAGGAAGACCCCTTGTCGCACGTCGCGTGTTTGAGAAACAGGGGTGAAGAATAAAAGCCGGAGCGAAGAAGAGCAAAGGGTCTTTGCCTCTTAGCCTGGACCCGCTTGCCTTCTCCTCTCTTGTTTTATTTTTATTTTTTAATGACTTTTTTANGCGTGTTTGAGAAACAGGGGTGAAGAATAAAAGCCGGAGCGAAGAAGAGCAAAGGGTCTTTGTCTCTTAGCCTGGACCCGCTTGCCTTCTCTCTTGTTTTATTTTTATTTTTTAATGACTTTTTTAAAAGATTTTATTTATTTATTTGGCACAGAGAGGTCACAAGGAGGCAGAGAGGCAGGCAGAGAGGAGGAAGCAGGCTCCCTGCTAGGCAGAGAGCCCAGTGCGGGCCTCGATCCCAGGACCCTGAGATCACGACCTGAGCCGCCCAGGCGCCCAACCTTCCTCTCTCTTTCACAGCAAAGTTTGGAGTAATCTTTCGCCTGTGGGTCCAGGGATTGCTGGCTATTTCTGGCCCACATGAATGTTCATATTAGCTTCATTCAGAACAGTCTCAAACTAGAAAGAGACCAAATGTCTACCAACAGGTGAATGGGTACACAAAATATAACCATACAGTGGAATGCTACCCAGAAATAAAATAGGATGACCTATTGCCACAGCAGGGAGGAACTTTAAAATAATTATCCCGAGTCAAAGAAGCTGATNAGAACAGTCTCAAACTAGAAAGAGACCAAATGTCTACCAACAGGTGAATGGGTACACAAAATGTAACCATACAGTGGAATGCTACCCAGAAATAAAATAGAACGACCTATTGCCACAGCAGGGAGGAACTTTAAAATAATTATCCCGAGTCAAAGAAGCTGATATGTGATTCTATCTATCTTATAAAATGTAAATGCATCTACAGTGCATAAGGTACTTACATTCTTCCAAGTAGTGAAATAAATCATTGTCTTTCTATAGTCTAAGTTATATGTTTCATAAGTATGTTACAAATGTATCATTACTATACATACTAAGTGACTGAATAAGATGAACATCTCTGCGTATATTCATGTATATCAAACTTGTTCTTTACTCATTTGGAATCTTTCCAGTTTTGGAATTAAAAAAAACAACTTTCATCTGTAAAAGTAAATTCAATAGAGTTACTAAAACGTACAATAATTGACTAAAATTACTACTTTAAAGGTACTTTATAGGTTTCTCTCAAGATAGACACTGAGAGCTAAGCACTTCTTTTTCTTATAGAATTGTAAAACTCTTATCATCACTTTATCAATTTATAATGATTTTCTGACAGTAAAAGGCAGAAAAGGAATAGCACTACCACCCTAATGACAGTATTCAGGGCCACTGAGAAATTTTAATACTTATAAACCAAATGATGTGATTAAAGAGGTCAGATGGAGCAAATTGTTTTATACTCTAGACTTCTCATTTTGAGAACCTCATGAAGTAAAAACTATCTTCAAAGCAATTATAAAATGTGAAGTTTGTCAGGCACTGCGATGAAATTTTATTTTTAATTTATCAGGTCAAGTAAAAATGTTCTCTTCTTTATGTACTCCTTTAGTATATTATTATAAAAAAATCTAAACCATACAGTACTGTAATTTTCTCACTGACTCTATGTNAAGCAATTATAAAATGTGAAGTTTGTCAGGCACTGCGATGAAATTTTATTTTTAATTTATCAAGTCAAGTAAAAATGTTCTCTTCTTTATGTACTCCTTTAGTATATTATTATAAAGAAGTCTAAACCATACAGTACTGTAATTTTCTCACTGACTCTATGTTTTTAATAGATTTTTCTTTCTATAGACATTAAATTAATTCAGTTTTAAAATAATGAAAAATATATTTTGCTATTAGTATATTCAATACATTTTAAATGTTAAGTCCAGTAAATAAAAACACTGAATTAAATTACTCAATTTAGTTAAATTATGTGTCAACTTCCATTAAGTGTTCTTAAATATTCTATTTAGTTAATTTAGATAACCTCTTTTCCAAAAAAAAATACTTTCAGTAAATCTTCAATGCTGATTATATTAGAATCAAAGTCCTTGGGGAAACATTTGATTTTTTCTACATAAATTTTCATTATTTCCATATATAAAAATATTTATATAATAATACATATATAATATATAAATTAATAATAAATACACAAACATTTAATTTATAATTATATAATTTAACTAGCACATATACAAATGTAATAATTAATATTAATTAATATTATCAGCAATGTTAATAAAAATAATAAATATATAATAAATACATATATAACTATCCATATAGTTTTCTTGCTTGCATTCTTCAGCTGAAACATTTCCCAACTTTTCTCTTTCACCTTACTCTCATTTTGAAATGATATATTGCAAAGTCATTATAAAATGTTATCTGTTTGCATATTTATGTGTATATTCCTGATTATATAAATTATACATGCTTACTGAAAATAATGTTGTATGTTCAGAAATATTAGAAAATAAAAATCAATCATGATGTCAGTTGTCAATTATACTTTATTAATACATGTATAATATATGATAATTTTCTGATAGTAAAGAGGAAAAGAAGATAGAATGGCATATACTGATTTTTAGTTTCCTACTTGCTGATATAACAGATTCCCAAAGGCACACTGGCTTAAACTACAAAAAATTATCTTATAGTTCTGGTGGTCAAAATCCAAAAACTCAAATGGGCTTACGGGACTAAAATCTAGGTGTCGGCAGGGCTGCCTCCTGCTGCAGGCTTGAGGGGATAAGGCATTTCTTGTCTTTTCCAGTTCCGGAGGATGCCTATGTTCCTTGGTTTGTGGTCCATTTGTATCTTCAAACTCAGCAATCTCATGTCCCTGATCCTTGCGACCACTATCACATTTCCTCTTTCTTGCCTTTCTCTCTTCTGTTTTAAGGGCCCTTGTTCCACTGACCCCATCCAGCTTATCCAGGATGATTGCCCTATATAAAATGTTTTTAACTAAATCACTTCTGCAAAAAACAGTTTTGAATATACAGTAATATAGTTATAGATCCCAGAGGTTAGGATGTATACATTATTGGAGACCATTATTTGGCCTACCCATGCAAAATAAAAATAGTCACTGAAATTAATATAATGATTAGGAGGCTCAAACTGGAGCTCCTAGTCAAATTTTCTTTTTGTTTCATTTTTAAAAATGTATCATGTCATAGTTACTTTCTATTGTTAGCAGCCAAAAATACTGACAGATTTGAGTTAGGCTAAGCATAAATCCCTTTCTCTCTTTCCAAATGTCCTGTAAAATTTTGTCATACACACAATATTGTGTCAGTGGTACCCGGAAAATAAAATTAAAGAGTGTTTTTTATGCAGTGATTTATAAAAATATAGCTAAAGAGAATGATGGGGCCATAAAGATAAAAATGCAAGGAAGGAGGGAAGAGGTGGGGAAGTAAGGGAAAGGAAGGAAGAGGGAAGAAGGAAAAGAGGGAGGGAGAAAGATCAAGATCAAGCCATTAGATCCAGCGTTCCTAAAAATATTTGGTAAGGAACAAAATTTCCTTCAGAAGCATTTGTGTATGGATTATAGTTTATTTCTCTCTCTCATCTACTTACTTCTTTATCTAGCATCAGTCTCTCCTGTAATAGTTACATTTATACATATACTAAATATTTACATTTATACATATACTAAAGAGATATATCTTCCCATTCAGAAGTAATACCATTAAAATAAATAGCTTTTCTTTTTTGCCGCAGTGTTTCTCAAATAAACACACCACACACACACACACATACACACACACGCACTTGTGTCTGAAAAAGCAGTAATATCCCTTCTGTCTGAAAAGCAGTCATATAAAGTTGCTCTTTGAGAAGGGAATAGTGAAAATAGAAATATGAACATCTTTTAAGGAAAGAATTCAACTTTAATTAAATAACAACTATAAAGCCAGTCACCTGGATATAAATGTATTTTATTTATACATATATTGTGCTGTCAGGAAAACAGAATATATGGTTAGGAAAATAAAAGCCTTGCTTAGCTATCACACTGAAGTAAAGATCCCTTGTAATAATCATTTGACCATATTTTCTTCTTCTGAATAACAAGTAAAAGTTTTTCCTCTTATTTTTTCTTGCCATGAAATGAAAAGAGATAAATACGCTTGGTGTGAAACAGTTTTTAATCTAGACAACTTCACCAATTAAAATGATCAACTTTATTGGCCTAGATATCAATATTTGTGGACTGTGACTTGGATAACTAAGAAAAAGAAACAATAAAATGAAGCTGGTGGGGTCAGTGATGATTGTTAATTATCTCAAACACAATTATAAAATTCCAAGGATTTTACTATTGGATTTGTCATTGTTTTTCTGCTTTGTTATAAAAGCTAACATCACAATTTATGGCATATTATTACTTTACTTATATATTTTACTATTAAGATATTTAGGTTGTTTACTTTTTTTAAAAAAATTAACCTAACACTAGAGTTATTAGGTATATACATGAATCTGTGTCTCCATATGCTTTGGGTAAGTATGCCTAGTAGAGACGCAATTTCATGTGCTCTGTTGAGGGAATCCTCTTCAGGAAAAATCTCTGTGAGACTGAAGAAAGCAATATAGTTATAGTAAATGGGTACAAGATAAGAAAAAATATAGTCTCAGATAAATCAGTCTTGGTCTTATTCACAGGGGAATCTGGAACATAAATCACACCAAAAAGTTGCCTTTACTTTAAAGCAATGTGGCTGGCCTTTTGTATTCTGATATAATTCAATGTTGAAAGCGGGATGCCCCTGGCAAAGAAACACATCTTCCAGAGTAAGGAAGTTCTTTTCAGCCTACAGGCAATGGTCCTAATAAAGGGGATCACCGTGTCATTAGCAGCCGGTACTTAAGCTCTGAGACACTGGATAGGGTACCAACAGGCATTTAATACAACTCACCTCTTGTCCTTCTTATATTCACTTTTTTCTAAGTTCACTGTGTTCAGGAACAGCTACTTTAGGATTCTGGTTCATCATAATTCATGGGGACAGTTAAAGAGAGGATCAAAGAAATGAACTCTAGCCCTCACTGCTAGTTAGTCCTGAGGCCTTAACTGATTAACATCTCCTTTCTCTACCACCCACTTATATTATACTGACTCTTGACTGGTATTTCTGTTGGTCAAAGTGCCTTGGTTGGTGGAAACCCACAGAGGTCTGAGGCCCTAATTACCATGACTTTATAAGGTGTGGTTGTTCTACTTGTGCACTGAAAACCAGAACTGAGCATGGAATCACCAAGAAACTCTACAGTAGATCACCTGAGTGCCAAATATACTCTTCCACGTACATATTATGTAGCAGTGAAACAGTCTTACCGTCCCATGATGATCAGGGTCAGCCGCATCTGCTGTTTGGTAATTCCTTTTTATGCCTCCTAAATTACTGGCATGAAGATTCTAAAGAAAACGGACGGCAACTGTATGTTTAATGAGATTTGTTGTCTCCAATGAGAATGTACAACACAAAGTCCTAAAGTGATCGTGAACAGTGTTCTTGCTACCTCCACTCCTGGACCCTGGATCCACACACTATACCTGCTGGGGACGGCACCTAACGATAGCCATTAGTTTTGGAATTATACAGAATCGTGAAGAATAGCTTCCTGTTCAGTGTGGATATAATTAAATGTGCATATAATGGAATCCATTCACCAGCATTCTTAGAGTTTTTGTTAGTACCAGTAATCTCTGCTAGTCCTCAGGGATGCTATTTCCTTTTTAATTTACTGTGTTGGCCAGGGGCAGTGGTAGTGCATTGTGGATGTTCCAGGGACTGCCATTTGGCTTTTCTAATGGCGGAACCAATGTAAGGGACATAACTGCTAAACATGCCCATTCTGAATTTAAGTCAGGAAAAATAATCATTTTTGCTTGCTGGTTTCAGTGAACCTATTCTGAGATGGACCTAAACCAGGGCTCCATTAACTATGTGACACTTCACTAAGTTCGGGTCATGGTAGTGCTTTGGGTCCAAGGATTGGAGCATAAATTCATACCACATAATCGGTAGTCCTTATAAGCTACAAATATTGCTCTTTTCTGAAGTATGGTTATTTTAGTAAATGACTATGATTTTAGGAGAGAAAAAGCTGGGAAAACATGCCCATAGCACCATGTTATTGCAATGTCTTTCTTCTTGGAGACCTAGCATCTTCTTTGGTAGATGAATTCTGTATCTGAGGACTATTACCTGAAAACTGCCCAAATACCTGAAATTTTATTAGATATTTCAACATATTTTGAGTCTCAGCATGCTTTGCAGACATTCTGATCTTGCTTTAGATTACAATAATTATACCTGCTTTGATTCTGTTAAATGCAGTTATTTGGATTTTGCTATGCTAAGATTCCATCATTCTCATGGCTACCAAGCATCTATTTCTGTAAAAGCATTTCCTACTGTCAACTTAATCTTACAGAGACTTTTTTATTTAAATTTAACTCCTTTGTTGTGGGGTTGTAATGATATCATTCAGTCACATATCTTGAAATACCACATATGTTAATGAAGACTTCTAAATTTATATATTTGGTAAGGACACTTTCCCCTTCCATGATATAGAAATCTGCATTTCCAGCTATTTACTCAATATTTCTACTTGGATATCCAGTAAACATTTCAAAAGGAGATGATCATATACTGAAATCATGATATGCTCTACCTTTCAAAAATCCTCCACCTATTCTTGACCATTTCAATTAATGATAATATCATCATTTTAAATTTTCAAACCAAAACCTTTAGAATTATCTTTAATACTTTTCTTTATCTTTTACCTCTATATCATTATTCATTAGAATCTGTTGAGAGAGCATCATAATATTATGGAAATCCAATAACTTACTTTCTCACCTTCTCTACCACCATCACTACCTCTCATCTGGGTTATTTAATACCCTCTCAATTGGGCTTCCTTCCATATTTAGTACCCTTCACTTCTCCCAGTTTATGCTCAAAGAAAAGCTAGGGTTATTCTGAATTTCATTTTTTAAAATACTTATTTATTTATTTTAGAGAGAAAGAGAGAGTATGCACATGAATGGGGAGAAGGGCAGAGGGAGAGGGTCCTCAGGCTGACTCCTTGCTGAGCAGGAAGCCTGTTGCAGGGCTTCATCCCATGACCCATGAGACTGTGACCTGAGAAAAACCAAGAGTTGGACATTCAAACTGACTGAGCCACCCAGGTGCCTCTGAGCCTTAAAATAAAACAATCTATGTCACTCATCTATTCAAACGTGTCATTATAATGTCATAATTAGAACAACTACAGTTTTCTATTTGTGTGCAGCAGTCCTGATTACATCTGGTTTTGCACTTTCCTTTATTTTTTTTAAACAAAATTTAATAACAATTGTGTTAAAATAAGCCAGAAGAGATTTGACAGATCGCTTCTCTGTACTTTTACCTTCTTTGTCTTGTCTTGTGTTTGAAAATGTTTGTTCATAGAACAGAATTTCCAGTTTTACACCTGATTAAATTTAAGACATTCAAGAATAGCATGTCTGTCACTTACCAAATTTTTCTAGACATAGCATAAGAAACAATTGTCTGACAAGAACAGCATTTAGTGAAATTGTTGATAAAATCAAATACACTGAGACAAGAGTGTTTATGAAAAGGCAACTTTACATTTTCATGAATAGGTATGGAAGAAATGTTCCCTCTTGCTTCAAAGGCCATTTAGCATGTATGAATACATGAGGGTACCTGTAACCAGGTTGAGTAGGAAATTATAGTTTATATATATGTGGAATAAGTGCACTGAATAGAAGGTAATGAAGCACGTGTGAAACTCAATCAGTTAAGCATCCAGCTCTTGATTTTGGCTCAGGTTATGATCTCTGGGTCATGTGATTGAGCCCTGCATCAGGCTTGCCCTAGCCTGCTTAAGGTTCTCTCTCTCCCTCTTCCTGTGCCCCTCCCCCCTGCTCTGCTCTCTCTCTCTCAAAATAAATAAATAATTAAAAGAATAGAAGATGAGTGGCTCTGCTATAGAGAAAATTGGGAATGGCAAAGGATCATGCTGGAGTGGTTTTGTTGGGTTTTTTTGGTATATACAATGAAACACACACAAAATCCATTGACTCAGATTTTATTAAAATGACTCAACGTCACAAAAGTGTCGAATGAGTGTTTTATGAAGGGTGGAAGAGGGTGAGGAATTTAAGGATTTTATGATGATTGGGAAAATAAACCAAACTTCCGTTTGTTCTAGGAATTGTTCCCACATGTCATTATGCCAACAATGACATTACAATAATTGTTCAGCTGTCGAATTTTTGTTCAAGTGTAATCCTCTTTTTTTTTTAGATATATTTTTAAATCACAGCACACATGGGGCACCTGGGTGGCTCAGTTGGTTAAGCATCTGCCCTGGGCTCAAGTCATGATCCCAGGGTCCTAGGATTGAGCCCTGCATCAGTCTCTCTGACTCTCTGCTCAGCTGGGAGCCTGCTTCTCCCTCCCTCTGTCCCTCTGCCCACTCATGCTTGTTCTCTTTTTCTCTCTCAAATAAATAAATAAAATCTTTAAATAAAAAAAAATCACAACGTCCTTACCTCTACTTTAAGTCAGCTGGTAAATGAACACTTATTTTTCACTTCTTACACCAAAAATTCTTTTAGATACACAGGAAAAAGGGAAAACCTTGCAGAATCCATGACCCCAAGTAGTTTACTTTTAATATTCTGTATGGATCTAGAGGTAGTATACTGAACTTAAAAAATGTTGGGGCGCCTGGGTGGTTCAGTCAGTTTAGCAGCTGCCTTCAGCTCAGGTCATGATCCTGGGGTCCTGGGATCTAGGCCTATGTCAGGCTCCCTGCTCAGCAGGGAGCCTGCTTCTCTCTCTCCCTCTGCCTATCACTCTGCTTACTTGTGCTCTCTCTCTGTCAAATAGATAAATAAAATCTTTAAAAAAAAATGTTAAGCGCCAAGAAATTTCAACAAGTACTAACATAACAGCTCTCTGATATAAGTCCATGGACTAGACAAGGCCTACAAAAGAACCTGGGAGCTTAAAGTTAGGTCAGTCAAAACTTCCCAAACTGAATACGAAAAGAGTGAAATAATCTTTATTTTTTTTTTTTT
>LNAC01000038.1:2570603-2602540 GCA_002007465.1 Ailurus styani | reverse complement strand
CAGGCAGAGGGGGGGGGGGAAGCAGGCTCCCTGCCAAGCAGAGAGCCCGATGCGGGCCTTGATCCCAGGACCCTGAGATCATGACCTGGGCCGAAAGCAGAGGCTTTAACCCACTGAGCCACCCAGGCGCCCGTGAAATAATCTTTAAAAAGAAAACACAGAACCCAAAAATTCTGAGATGATTTCACAAAGTCTAACATATATGTAGTAGAATACCAGAAGGAGAAGAAAAAGAGACTGGAAAAAATATATTTGAAATTTTGATGGGTGAAAAACTTGCAAAATTAATGATATGCATTAAGTCACAAATCCAGAAAACTTAGACACACCGAGCAGGATGAAAAAATAAATTAATTAAATTATGCCCAGTCATAATNAAAATTAATGATATGCATTAAGTCACAAATCCAGAAAACTTAGACACACCGAGCAGGATGAATACCAAAAAAATAAATTAATTAAATTATGCCCAGTCATAACTTGATCAAATTGTAGAAAATCAAATGCAGAGATGAAATATTGCAAAAAAGTAGCCTGGCGAATACCTCATCTATAGAGGGAAAGATAAAGGAATTAGAAGGAAATTCTCATCAGAATCATGTCAGCAAGAAGAGAGTGGATTGAAATAATTAAAGGTGTAGAAAATACCCCACCAAACAGGAATTCCACATCCAGAGAAATTACTCTTAAAAATGAAGTATAAATAAATACTATCCCAGACAATACAAAAGGAGATTATACATTAGTAGCAGACCAGCTCTTCAGGGAGAAGGAAGATTATATAGATCAGAAAATTTGATGTAAATAAAGGAAAAAAAAAACATTGAAGATAGAATACATGAAGATAAAATAAAATGTACATGTTTTATTATTATTTTAAAGATTTTATTTATCTATTTGACAGAGAAATATAGAGCAAGAGAGGATTCCAAGCAGGGGGAGTGGGAGAAGCAGCCTTCCCGTTGAGTGGGGAGCCTAATGCTGGGCTCCATCCCAGGACCCTGGGATTATGACCTGAGCTGAAGTCAGATGCTTAACGACTGAGCCACCCAAGGGCCCCACTTTAAAAAATTTTCTTTTTGTTTTATTATTTTTAATTGCACTAAAATGCAATTGGTTTTTGAAGTAATAATAGTAACAATGTCCTGGGTGACCATAGCATATGACTATGTTACATGAATAACAGTAATGTCAGGAGTGATAGAGGAAGCAATTGGATACCTGCTCTAAGTGTGAACTGGTATAGCGTTATTGAAAGGTAGGCTTCATTTAAAATAAATGTATACTGAACACTCTAGAGAAATAACAAAATAATTTTCAGGGAAGAAAAATTAATAAAAGGTCAACAAGCTTTCAGTGGAGAATTAAGACAAACATTTAAGGAAGAGCTGATATCAATTCTATACACCCTTCCAGAAAATAGAATTGGAGAGAAAACTTTCTTACTCATTTTGGAAAGCCAGCAGTATCATAATAACAAAACCACACAAAGAAAGACTGTAAGCCAATGTTTCTTAATATAGATGCAAAAACCCTAACAAAACATTACCATGTCAAATCCACGATGTATTGAAAAATGTACACGTGAATAAGTAAAATTTAATCCAGGTTTGAGGTTGGCTCACATTCAAAAATTAATGTCATCCACCATATCAGTAGACTAAGGAAAACATTATTTGATCACAGTATTTGAAAAAATCAACACTTAGGATTTAAGAAAAAATGTCAGCAAAGTAGTAGAGGGGAATCTTCTCAGCTTATGAAAATCATCATTAAAAATCCTTCAACTGCGGCACCTGGGTGGCTCAGTGGGTTAAAGCCTCTGCCTTCCGCTCAGGTCACGATCTCATGGTCCCAGGATTGAGCACCATATCGGGCTATCTGCTCGGCAGCGAGCCTGCTTTCTCCTCTCTCTCTCTGCCTGCCTCTCTGCCTACTTGTGATCTCTCTCTGTGTCAAATAAATAAATAAAATCTTTTAAAAAAATCCTTCAACTTGTATCATATTTTCTATTAAGAAACTAAAGGCATTTCCCCCGAAGACCAAGAATACCACACCTATTCAATATCATAATGGGAGTCCTAGCAAGTGCAATCATGATAATAAAGGAAAATTTAAAAAGCATATAACTGAAAAAAAAAGAAATAAAGCTATCTACATTCACAGAGGACATGATTATCTATGTTGAAAATTACAAAACATTGACAAAGATGGAAAAAATAAATAAACAAAACACCTGGAACTAATAAGCAAGTACAGAAAGGTCACAGAGTAAAAAGCTAATAAAAAATTCAGTTGGTTTTCTATATAATAATAATGAGCAATTGAAAATTAAAATTTAAAATTCAAAAATACCATTTATGATAGCATCAAAAATGAAACACTTAAGTATAAACCTAATAAAATATGTACATGATCTATATGTCAAAAACTATAAAATGCAGATGAAAGTAATGAAAGGAAATCTAAATAAGTGGAGAAATAGTCAATGTTCATTAATTGAAATATTCTGTATTGTTAAGAGTTTAATTTCCAATTTGATCTATAGATTTAATGCAGTTCTATTCAAATTTCAGCAAGCTACTTTTGTAGATAGTGACAAATTGACTCGAAATTCCTATGGAAAGGCTTAAAAACAAGATTAGCCAAAACAACACAAAATAAGAACAAAGCTGGAGAACCCACGCTCCTTGATTTCAAGAAGCTTTATAAAGCTACAGCAATTAAGAAAGTATGGTGCTGATAAAAGAATAGATCTATAGACAATGGAACAGAATAGAAAGTCCAGAAATAGACCCACACAAATATAGTCATAAAGTAATATTAGATTGTAACCCAAAATATAACATGGTATTTAATATTTATATAAATAAATTATTGAATAAATAAATTACTGAGGAAGAAGAAACAAATCTCTTTGCCAAAGATACCCAATTTATGTCTATAAATTCACCCTCAAGGAGGTGGAGTATAACACTCTGATCCTTAAGTTTAGGTTGTACAGAGTGAATTCCTTCCAAAGAGGAGAGAATGGAAAGCAGTGGGGAAGAAGGGTTTTATAGTAAACAAACCTGACAAACACTACTTTTGCCACATGATGAAGGTCACCATCTAAAAATATTCTGACTTCCTTTTTGATGTTTTACTGCTAACATCTTTTAAACATTAGCCCACCCTTCTCCTTCCGGGAAAGTTGATAAGAAAACCTTTGGGGTCCTTCCTTTGCACCAGATGGGAGATTCAAACCGTGGGAGCCCCTGCCCATGTGGAAATTCTCACCTCAGCCCCACCCCTTAGCTACAGTCAAAACTTCAAGCCAGTCTGTTTTCCTGCACTCTCAAGGTTTTTTCTGACAATTGTGGGAAGGCTTCTCCCCAGTGACCTCATGTGTGTAAGTAATATAATTACTTTGTTTATTAAGATTTATTTATTTATTTTAGAGAGAGAGAGAGCACATGTGGGAGTGTGTGTGGGGAGTGGGGAGGGGCAGAGGGAGAGAGAGAGTGAATCTCAAGCAGACTTCTCACTGAGCATAGCATGAAGCCCAACCTGGGTCTTGATTTCATGACCCTGAGATAATGACCTGAGCCAAAACCAAGAGGAGGACACTTAACCAACTGAGCTACCCAGATGCCCCCTGTATAATTTCTCATTACATTTTCGTGTGTGTGAAATCATCTCTCTATATATTGGAGCCAATTTTTTGGCTGTGTGGTCCATCCTCCTTCTTCAGGATGTCACAACATTAGTAAGGTTGCTAAAAAACAAAATAAATACAAAAAACAAAAACAAAACTTATAACACCAGTCTATTCATCAGAAAAATATCATTATACAATTCTGATCGAGGGACATTGGGCAAAATATCAGATATGCATTCCTCAAACTTTTTAAGTTATGAGAAACAATGAAAATCTGAGAACTCTCACATTCAGGAGGAGCCTGGTTGACATGATGACTAAATATAACATAGTATCTTGGAGCAGAAAAAGGACAACAGGTAAAAACTAAGGAAATTAGAATAAAATATGGACTTTGATTCATAATAATGTATCAATATTGGTTAGTTAGTTGTATCAATAATAGTTAATAGCCACACATGTACCATATTAACGGAAGATGGCAATTCAAGAAACTGGGTGTGAAATATGGAAACTCTCCCACTCTTTTGGTTATCATTCTATAAATCTAAAGCTGTTCTAATGTGAAAAGTTCATTTAAAAGTAAAATAAAGTAAATTAGACTGCCCAGAAAAGGATGTGGAACATTTCATCTACTGTTCATTATTAGTAGATTACTTTGCCTCACACAAGTGATAAATATGAGCCCATCTTATAGTGATCCAGGCAAACATAATCTTCAGTAGAACATGTGGGCTAGCAGTGGTGGGAAGTTTAAGATGTAGGGTAGCAGCATTGAGAAATACCAAGTAGAAGAGACAGAAAGCTGGAGAATCAGAAGAGGCAGTGTGATGTTGTTATCATGGCTGCCTTCTAGTTTTCAAGATTCCAATATGTGAGAAGGAAACTCTCGATTATTTAGGAAATACTCTTATTTGTGGAAAGTCTCATCACAGATAACAAATGCTGTGGTATAGTAAAATGCTAAATTTGTATCTGTAATATTTACATTTTATTTTTCTCACAAACTCTTTCATGTAAATTAGTCTTCAGATAAATTGGTAAAAATATAAAATGCTGTGATTCTTAATATGCAGCTAATTTCTGCTCCATTTAGAGCCAATTTTTAAAAGTTTGAAGGCAAATTCAACTAGTTAACTTAAAACCAATTGGAAAAGTACTAGCATCCAAGTAGAAAAAGGGGGAGGGGATACATGATCTGTTGTTTCAAAAATTAACAAATTCAAATCTCTAATATACATGCATTGATCTTACTATAAACCTCATCAAAAAGGAGATTACAGACCAATATCCCTGATGAACATGGATGTCAAAATACTCACCAAGATACTAGCCAACAGGATCCAACTGTACATTAAAAGTGTTATTCACCACAATGAAGTGGGATTTATTCCTGGGCTGCAAGGGTGGTTCGATATTCTCAAATCAATCAATTTGATACAGCACATTAATAAAAGAAAGGACAAGAATCATACGATCTTCTCAATTGTTTCAGAAAAAGCATTTGACAAAATGCAACATCCTTTCTTGGATGAAACTCTACACAGTGTAAGGATAGAGGGAACATACCTCAATATCACAAAATCCATCTATACAAAGTCCACAGGAAATATCATTCTCAAGGGGGAGAAACAGAAATTTTCCCTTCTGTCAGGAATATGATAGGGATACACACCCTCACCACTTCTAGTACTAGAAGTCCTAGCCTCTGCAATCGGACAACAAAAAGAAATAAAAGGCATTCAAATTGGCAAAGAAGTCAAACTCTTACTCTTCACAGATGACATGATACTTTATGTGGAAAACCCAAAAGACTCCACCCCAAAATTTCTAGAACTCATATAGGGATTCAGCAAAGTGGCAGGATAGAAAATCAATACACAGAAACCAGTTGCATTTCTATGCACTAAAAATGAGACAAGAAAAAGAAATTAAGGAGTCAATCCCATTTACATTTTACTCAGAACTGTATGATACTGAGGAATAAACTGAACCAAAGAGGCGAAGGGTCTGTGCTCAGAAAACTCTAGAACACTCAGGAAAGAAATTGAGGAAGACACAAAGAAATGGATAAACATTGCGTGCTCATGGATGAGAAGAATTAGTATTGTTAAAATGCCTATGCTCCCAGAGCAATCTACACATTCAATACAATCCTTATCAAAATACCATTTACATTTTCACAGAGCTAGAAAAAATAATTCTAAAATTCATATGGAACCAGAAAAGATGCCAAATAGCCAGAGGAATGTTGAAAAAGAAAACCAAAGGTGGAGGCATCACAATGCTTGACTTCAAGCTTTATCACAAAGCTGTGATCATCAAGACAATATGGTACTGGCACACACACACACACACACACACACACACACACACACACACACACACACACATAGACCCTCAACTAATCTTCGACAAAGCATGAAAGACTATCCAATGGAAAAAGAGCATTCTCCTCAATAAATGGTGCTAGGAAAACTGGACAACCACAAGTAGAAGGATGAAAATGGATCAATTTCTTATACCATACACAAAGATAAACTCAAATGGATGAAAGACCTAAATGTCAGACAGGAATCCATCAAAATCCTAGAGGAGAACAGAGGCAACAACCTCTTCGACCTCAACCACAGCAACTTCTTGCTAGACATGTTTCCAAAGGCAAGGGAAATAAAAGAAAAAATAAAGTATTGGGACTTTATCAAGATAAAATCTTCTGCACAGCAAATAGAAACAGCCAACAAAACTAAAAGGCAACCTATGGAATGGGAGAGGTTATTTGCAAATGACATATTAGATAAAGTGGTAGTATTCAAGGTACATAAAAAAGTTATCAAACTCAACACCCAAAAAACAAATAATCCAGTTAAGAAATGGGCAGAAGACAAGAACAGACATTTCTCCAGAGAAGACATACAAATGGCAAACAGACACATGAAAAAATACTCAATATCATTGTCATCAGGGAAATACAAATCAAAACCACGATGAGATACCACCTTACACCAGTCAGAATGTCTACAATTAACAAGACAGGAAACAGCAAGTATTGGCGAGGATGTGGAGAAAGGGGAATACTTTTATACTGTTGGTGGGAATACAAGCTGGTACAGCCATTCTGGAAACAATATGGAGGTTTTTCAAGAAGTTAAAAATAGAGCTACCCGATGACCCAGCAAATGCAGTACTGGGTATTTACTCCAAATATACAGATGTAGTGAAATGAAGGGGCACCTTTTTTTTCTGCTGCAAGAACACCCCAATGTTCTTGCAGCAATGTCCATAATAGCCAAACTGTGGAAGGAGCCAAGATGTCCTCCAAGAGATGAATGGATAAAGAAGATGTGGTACACACACACACACACACACACACACACACACACACAAACACACACACACATACACACATATACAATGGAATATTACTCAGCGATCATAAATGATGAATACTTACCATTTAAATCAATGTGGATGGAACTGGAGAGTATTATGCTAAGTGAAATAAGTCAATCAGAGAAAGATAATTATCATATGGTTTCACGCCTATGTGGAATCTAAGAAATAGTGCAGAGGACCATAAGGGAAGGGGGGGAAAAGTGGATGGGACAAAATCAGATAGGGAGATAAACCCTGAGAAACTCTTAACTACGGGAAATAAACTGAGGATGACTGAAGGGCAGGTGGGTGGGGGGATGGGGTAACTGGGTGACGGGTGTTAAGGAGGGCATGTGATGTGACGAGCATTGGGTGTTATATGCATCTGATGAATTATTGAGCACTACATCTGAACCTAAAAATGTATTGTGTGTTGACTAATTGAATTTAAATTTAAAAAATTCTGTTTCAAATTCCTGCTTGCAATGCAAAAATGATGTATCTGTTTCTAACTCTTCCTATTAAAAGAATTCCAAGCCTGATATTATACAGTTTTGAAACTGTTTTGGAAAATAGATGCTGTCATAAACAGGAAAAGGTATAAATGATACACATTTTTCCTGGAAGACATATTTTCCATGAGTACCGAAATCCTTAAAATCATGCATGCCCTTTGATATTGAAATCCAAATTATAAGAATTTATATTAAGAAAATTATTAGAAAAGTAAAATTGGGTATATATTTATATATTAAAATAAAACTCAGATGTATACATCCATTGAGTATATTAAAAGTAGGGTGTATAGTCATTCAAATGGGACATTATATGAATTTAAATAGAAACACGATATTTGTGAATAGAAAAATATCTGAACATGATGATGATAATGATAGCTGACATTTGTTGAGTACTGATATTGTGTCAAACACTTCTGTAAGTACTTGACATGTATGAAATCATACAGTTCTCTCTCTCTGACACCCCACAGTGAGGAAAGGATTTCGTAGAGAAGAAAACTGAGGCGCAGAAAAACTACATAACTCCTTCAAGGACTCGTAGCTAGGAATTGTGGTTGACGTACTAACTCAAGCCGTTTGGCTCTGGACGCAAGATCTGAATCACTGGCCTAATAACTCTCTAGATAGACTAAGGATGCGCGAGATGATTCAATTTGTATTTTAGAGTGAACCAACAAATGCAGTGTATGTCACTTATGTCCAGAGAACAATCTATCATCAGTGCAAAAATGGCCACTGTGCATGGGTTACACATCCATAAGAAAAGACCTTCTAACTCCAGTCCAACGAGAAACTTCTTTTACTCATTGATAATGAAGGCTCTGAAGTCGACCGATGAGATATATTTTATAAAGACAGAACAGGCAATTTTTGGTTCCAGTATATCATACATCATATGATTTACTTTGATTTTTGCAATATTTATTTTGTCTCTGGCTAAAAAGAAAATTTCATCTTGTCTACTGGTTGTCTAGGAGCAGTGTTTGATTGTTAGCTGAACTTCTGCCAGATACTTTCCTTCAACAAAGGAGAAAAAAATGGTGTTTTTGAAGCAATTGTTTCGTAGTTCAGTTAGCTGGGCTCTTAGAGAATTCTTTTGGGCTGAGTTTAAAGAAGTGTTTGTTCTAATAATAAGGACTTTCCCCTCTCTTGGCCACAAAAGCACTTGGTGACTAGACAGATACATTTATAGGGATCAACATTGAACAATGTTTTTTTTAACTTTGTGGAAGTGTTTGGGTTTTTTTCCCCTCAAGGTTGCAAATTTTCACATTTACATAAATTTGAATATATTTTACAATGCATTGTTGAAATGTAATTAAACAAAATCCTAAGTAGGAAATTCCATTTATAAGTGAAACTACTTCAGTTATCTATCACTATGTAAAAAATAAAGCAAAACAAAAAACCACAAAAAAACCCAAAGCAACAGCAACAAAAAACTATCATAGAAATCGTTGGATTAAAACAATACCATTTTGCTACATTTGAAGATTTTCTGGATCAGGATTTCACTTGAGTGATTGCTTAGCTCCATTGGGAGTTGACTAAAACTCTAAGTCGTGCTCAGAGGACACCTTGTCTGGTCAGCAAAATCCAAGATGACATCACACACAAGCCCAGGGCCTTTGAAGGATGACTGGAAGGGGAGGCTCAGCCAGGCCCCACTTTCCAGTCTGACCAGGAATTCTTGGGCCACCTCTCCTTCAGGTAGTCAGACGTCGTACAGGACCTTTAAGGATTGCACAGTTCCAAGACAGAACCCGCCAGTCGTCTTGAATGCTACGTCCGGCGCTGGCACACAGTAGTCATTTGCCACACTGTACTGACCAAAGCAGTCAGCGGCCAGTTGACATTCAAAGGGCAAGAAAATGAACTCCACTGCTGAATGGAAAAAATGCCGAAGAACTTATAACAACATGGATATAATTTTGGAATATAGGGGAGGGGTGGGATGAGGTGTGTCGCCAACAACCAAGAAACAATTCTTGAGATGTCTTTGGTGCAAAATTGTGATTTTGTTAAAGTACAGGGACAGGGCCTGTGGGCAGAAGGAGCGGCTGCCCCAGGGTTGGGAGGGGTGATGGATTACTTGGGAGTTGGGGGAAGGGAAGGAAAAGCGCGGTTTCAAAAGAATTTTCATATGTTAAAGACTCACAGGATACCAGAGGCTTTGTCAGTGTCAAGGTGGTTTTTCCCTCGGGGAGATGAACATTAAGATAGTTGCAAGTTTCCTGGAGAAATGTCACACGTATTCCACCCAGGAATGTGGAAAGGGGCAGTTGGGTGCTTTGTCCTCAGCTAACCTTCCGCTCCCTCATCACATCGGAGCACCAAAAACAATGTTCTTTCATTCTATAGCTTGTAAAACACTGGCAGAATGTCAAAGACTCTGTGGTATCTAAGTTAGTTTGTTGTCCTTTTCTTACAGGATATGCTAACATAAACTTAGGAATTCTTGGAATTCTTTGATCTCTACACATTTAAACACACTCAAGTTGCCTTTTTTTATATTCCGCATTGAGTATAGTGTGAAAGGGGAGATTTTATAATGACATGCTCACCGCAAACCAGTGAGTCTTAATAAATTAAATTCTTATCAGTTTTAACTGAAAGAATTTACAAAGCCCAAATCATAAACTAATAGTATCACTGAGTTCCTATGTTCAACACCAAGAGTGATATCACAATCAGTCTTTTGTAACGATTATTAAATTATAAACCCAGATGTGCCAAACTACTTCTCATTTGACTTGGAATACAAAAAATCATGTTATTTATTTTTCTTGGCGCGGAGGCAGTAAAAGGCACTATAATAACTATACATGTTGTTAGAAATACTTGCATAAATCAATTCACCTGGAAAATTCTATTTATGCCTAGGAAGCTGTTATACCAACAGAACGTATAATTGATCCTCTTATAATTTTTAAATTTAGCTTTATTGTATGATCGACATATAAAATTTAAGATATTTAAAGTATACATTGTGGTGATTTGAGATATATATAGACGCACACACACACACACACACACACATATTGTGAAAGGATCCCCCCTCATCAAGTTAATTAGCACATCCATCACCTCACATATTGATCTTTGTGTGTGTGTGAGAAACAAATTCTAATCTCTTTGCAGATTTCAGTATACAATACAGTGTTATCAACCATAGTCACCATGTTTTACATCAGATCCTAAGAACTTAATTATCTCATAGCCACACTTTTTCCAACCTTTTTTCCATGTGTTTTTAAGCACTTATATAACTCTGTGTGTGTGTGTGTGTGTGTGTGTGTGTGTTATGCACAAGAAATTTTACTAGAAATTATTTCAATATTTCTTGTCTTTATCTAGACTCTACATTTTCAACAAATTAGCCCTCAGTCTGTCCTATCTGGTTAAATTACTTTCTTAGGTTGTCATTTATATTTATATATATATATATATATATTTTTAAAGATTTTTTATATTTTCAAGGAGGGGGCAGAGGGAGAGAGGGAAACTCAAGAAGACTCCAGCTGAGCACAGAGCCCCATGCAGGCCTTGATCTCTTGATCCTGAGATCAGAACCTGAGCCAAAATCATAAATTGGATGTTGAACTGACTGTGCCACCCAGGCACCCCAATAAACTTTGTTTTTAAAAAAGTATTATTATTATTGTAGTGGTTGTTCTGGTTGATTTTTAAATGGTGTTTTTTGTTCAGGTGTTAAAATAAAAGATGCATAATAAAATTCATCGATGTTTACATTAAGACTTATAGCATTGTAATTTTCATTTAAAAAATCAACACTTAAGATTAGTCATTTTTAAAAAGTGCACATATTCTTATAGGCATGCAATTTGATTTTTTAAATTCTGTTCATCCTAGGATTTACTCTGATGCAAGAAAGTGGTGGATTTAGAGTTTATTTTTTATCAATGAAATTGCTCTCAGGCTCACAATTATAGATTCAAACACCTGTGCCTATATGCTCCAAATTTACCATGTTTTACTTTAATACAAAATACAGAGCTGTAAGTACTGCAATAAACACTGGTATGCTAAAAACTCGTGTCCTATGATTAAGCCTTTCTTGACTAATGTTCCATAATTGAAATTTATCCATTTATTTCAGTTGTTTGTTTTCTAAAATCATATTAATTTATAATTATCTTTTATTTTTAAATTTTACATTCCAATACTTTACTTGTATTTAAAATGGGAGTTTTGGGGTGCTTGGGCATCTCAGTCAGTTAAGTGTCTGCCTTTGACTCAGGTCATGATCCCAGCGTCCTGGGATCTGGGCCCCATTTGTACTGGGCTCCTCGCTCAGGAGGGAGCCTGCTTGTCCCTCTCCTCTCCACTTTGCTCTCTCTCACCATCTCTGTCATTTTCTGTCTCTCTCAAGTACATAAATAAAATCTTTAAAACAAAATAAAAAAAATAATATGGCAGTTTTTCAGTACCAAAATAATTTGTTCACCGGTCATTTTGAATTCTGATTTTAACTTGTATTAAAAAACAAGCAAGTAAGCAAGCAAGCTACCCCTCAGGGCTAATGCCACAAGCTAGATGTTTTTAAAGTGGTTGATGGGATCCAATTTGCTTGAAATTATTACCAGCTTTACATTTTTACAATATTTTCATTCAATTTGGGTACTGTGGAAAATCACGATGAAATGATTCTTCACTATGTTTACTCATTAGAATCCTTCTCATTAGAATCCTTCTCAACCTGACTTTAGGTGATTATAATAAGTTCATTACATCCAAGAAGACATGATTAAATGAAACAATAAATGATAGATGTAAAATGGAGCTCTCTATTTTGGATGACATGGCTTCATGGGACTTATACAAACATTAATAGACCACAAACATATTTATTTCAAAAGCTGAATATTTAATTCTAAAAATGTTTAGAAATTACTTTTTTCCTCCAGGTGTTGGACTACTACTCACATTTTATAAACTTAAAATTTCTGTTTCATACTTTTGTTTTTACTTCAGGGGGTCCAGTTATTCACCTGTGGATCAATGCCAATGCCATCCCAAATAAATGATGTTGATGTCTGATTCATTCCCCTCGATACTTGAAGTGCAATGCTGCATTTGGGTTGGAAGCTCATAAATCTTTGAGGTTGAGTGTAGAGATTCCTAAGTGCACTTTGTTCTGAAAGCATTAAAGATGAGATTTGAGGCTTTCCCACTACAGCCCTGCAGTTTATCTGTACCTGATACTATTGTAAATGACAGCCTACTAGTAATCTAATCAATAATTTAAGTGTTCTACTATGGACCAAAATATCCACAAGGAAGGAATTCCTAAAATAATGCATTTGATGTTTGGATAAAAGAGATTCTCTATTTCAGAGTAGCGGTTCATCCAAATTGAAGTGATGTATTTGCAAACTCTCCCACATTCATTAATGATTTAAAAACATCTACTGTCTTTCAGCAATGTGTTTTTCCATTATTTATTTCCACCAAGGTGGTGATAATTAATTTCACTTTTTTCATTCCAAGTTGTGATTGATTGAACAAATATATTTTACAGCATGTTACTGGATATCATTGTTTTGGCATACTGTAAATTTCTCACCTGACAGGAGTGCTGAAATTGTGGCCATACAGTTAATCATTAATTATTTTTGTTCAATATATTTGTAACTTATCAACTAATAGCCAACCATTTATTATTTAAATCTCATCTAATTCTAAATTTAATTTCCAGTGAATTATTCACCCAGAATTACAAATCACGAAGTGTAACAGAAGAATAAATAAAATATTAAATAAAAAGCACAAGTTAAATTAAAACTTCCATTTAAAAAAGAAAGAAAGAACACTTTCATAATAATTTTCAGTTTGCTTTTCTGATAAAGTATTAGAAACTTTGAGATGATCACATCTCACAGATTCAAATTTTAGAAAAATTTAATATGTTTTCCCAAGATCATTTTATTTTAAATCAGAGCAATAATTAACCAAATTGCATGAGACCATCAGAGATTTATCTGCACTTAGTTATTGCAATTTGTGTCACAAATTTTTCAGCTAATGTTAACTCTCTTTGTTTCTTCTGTCTTTGTTTTTGTTTTCTTGTAAGACCAAAAGAAGCAATGTGTCATGTTAGTTAAGGAAAATTTATGAATAAGTAAACTCTTCTGTAACAGTAGGAGCATCATTTAACCAATTGTGACTTATATGTAAGAATGCTTCACATTGTGGGACATATTAAACTTTATAATGTTTGCCCATTTCCAAATATATGATATGTTTACATTTTAGAAAAATATAATCCTAAATTTTTTTCGGAAAGTTTTTGTTGGTTTATGGTTCTATCCAATGGAGCAGGTGTAACTTATAATGTAAGTATATTTAGAAATGAATTAGAAGGATGGAAAACAAGTGAGTTTTTGGAGTAATCTTTTAATGTAACAGGTAACAGTATTCATATTCGAATATTTTTACTAGAATATAATATGTGTGTAAGGAAGTCCACATGTCACAAATATACTAGTCAACTAATTTTGACAAATTGAATATACCTATGCAATGAACACTCTGACACTGAAATTAATATTACCAGTGTGTCAATGTCACTATCAGCTTAACCATGGGTAACTATTATCCTGACTTTTAATCTGCAAGATTAGCTGTGCTTGCTTTTGTGCTTGGTATTCCTGGACTCAAGTAGAAAAATCTCAGCTTTCTTTTGTTCAATATTATGCTTATGAGATTCCACCATATTGATGCATACTATGTACATCATTTATTATGACTGCTATAGATAATCAATGTACTGAGTATGGTAAGTTTATGTATTCTGTATCCATCTGACTGCTATAAAAAGTGCACTTGAGACTACTTTCAGTGCTCCTTTCTTTTTAAGATCCATATTTCGTTCTGGACAAATTTTATTTGTGGGAAGCTTTAAAAAAACATTAAATTTCTTTAATAGATATGGGAATATTTATATTATTTATTTTTTCTATTTATTTAGCTTTTGTTCATTTCATTACAGGTATCAAATTTATTGTCATAAAGTTGTTCATGCTATTTCCTTATTGTCTTTTTAATATTGGTAGAATCTGTAGTGATATCACCTCGCTCATTTTTAATTTTTCTTTTTTTTGTAATTTGTGGTTTTTCTGCTCATTTTTAATCTTTTCCTTAGTCTAGGAATTTATCTTTTTTTTTTTTAAATCTTCACAAAGAACCAGTTTATAGTTTTTCTATTGTTTTTCTGTTTTGTACTTGTGTGATTTTTTTTTTCCAGAAACTTTTGTTATTTCCTTTCTTCTGTTTATTTTAGGTTTCTTTTGGCCTTCTGCTTTGGTTTATCATGGTAGAAGGTAAAAGACATTTCTTCTTTTCTACCATGGGCATCCTGCTGATACTATAAGCAGAACTGTAGTTGCAGCCACTAAATTTGTATATGCAGGTTTTCATTTTCATTTAGCTCAAAATACTTTCTAGTTTCTCTTTTAATTTATTACTGGATTTATGGGTTAGTTGGAATACAGTCATTTTGTTTCCAAATATGAAGGATTTTCCAGATATCTTTTCTGGTATTTAATTTGTATGTGGTCAGAGGAAAATTATATTATTTGAACCTTCTAGCATTTATTGAGACCTATGATATGACCTAGAATATTGTTGATCTTATAAATATTCCATGTATATTTGGAAAGAATGTATATAATATTGTTCTTTAAAGTCATTTAAACCAAGTTGATTGATAACTTTGTTTAATTATTTCATATCGGGCGCCTGGGTGGCTCAGTGGGTTAAAGCCGCTGCCTTCGGCTCAGGTCATGATCCCAGGGTCCTGGGATCGAGGCCCACATCGGGCTCTCTGCTCAGCAGGGAGCCTGCTTCCTCCTCTCTCCTCTCTCTCTGCCTGCCTCTCTGCCTACTTGTAATCTCTCCTCTCTCTGTGTCAAATGAATAAATAAAAAAATAAAAATCTTAAAAAAAAAAAATTATTTCATATCATTACTTAGCTTCTATTTTATTGTGCTATTGAATGTTGAGAAAGGGTGTAAAAATGTTATACTATTATAATGGATCTATTTCTCCTTAAAGTTCTATCAATTAGGTCATATATCTTGTTTTTATTTATATATTTATTTTTGATGTTGCATGGGAGTTTTTTGTTAGCTTTTCTTTTTTTTTTCTAAAATTATTTCAATCCAAGTGTGGTTAACATACAGTGTTATATTATTTTCAGTTATACAATACAGTGATTCAACAGTTCCAGATAGTACTCAGTGCTCATCAGGATAAGTGTACTCTTAATCCCCATCACCTATTTCACCCACTTGTTCCCTACCTCCGTCTGGCATTCTTCTGTTTGTTCTCTATAGTTAAGAGTCTCTTTTTTGATTTGTCTTGTTTTTGGTGTTGTTCAGATATTTTAAAGCTTCGTTCTAAAGTGCATAAGCAATTAAGATTGTTATGTATTTTTGAAGAATCAACTGTTTTTTTCCTTGGAAATGACCACCTTAATCCCTGGTTATATTCTTTGTCTGAAATCTACTTTTTCTGAAAAATCTTCAGTTTTATATGATTATTATAAGCATTTCCTACCTCTTATTTTTACATAATGTCTGTCTTTATATTTTATGTGGGCTTCTTATAGATAGCATATAGTTGGGTCTTGGTTTTAGTCACCATTAAAATTGTGAGATTTAGGGTGATTATTGATTTATTCAGTTATGTTTAAAATTTTAGAAAATAATACAATGTAATGAATAATATAGTGACAACTTTTATAACTAAAAATTAAGAAAAAAACAAATGTTGAAAGATTTGAAAAAGTCACTTCAAATGATTTCAAATGATGAACCAAAAGAAAGCTTGAAAAGAAAAAAATATAATTTAAGACAAAATAATGAAGAAAAAATGTCAAAAGGAGCAAAGAATAATTTCTGACACTTATGAACAGAAGAATAAACCAAGTTGATCTAAACTTCTGGGACATTTGTATCCATAGGAACAGAGTCCTGAAATATGTAAAGTATCAGAATACATGGAAAACTTTTAAAATCTATATTTTAAGGATGAATATATTCTAGTAACCTAAAAGTGTATAATACTGAATGACATTATTAGAAAGCTTGATTATATAGACCTAGATATAATTTTGACATAAAAATAAATGAAATATTTGTCATAAAGCATTCATTGGATGGCTATGCATATTGAAAAGCCTCTAGGCCATAAACTCCCAATAAATTTCAATAAACTATTTGAGAGTAATTTACAATTCAGATGTCCCATCTTCTGTACTACTTCAGTGTTGTTTATTAAAAATAATGTCATTCTCCTTCATAACCGCAGTGTAACTATCTTCATAACAACAGTATAACCATCATATTAGGAAATTAATTCTGATATATTACTATCATCTACTCCACCAACCACATTCATGTGTCTCCAATTGCACCAATAATGTTCTCCATATAAAGGAATCCAATCAAGAATAATGAGTTCCATTTATTTGCCATGTTTCTTTTATCTGGTTCCCATATGAAAAAAATTCCTAAGACTTTATTTGATTTTTGTAAAGTGGTTTTAGAAGTTATTGGCAAGTTGTGTTTTACCTGTAGTTTGTCATATTATATTTAGATTATACATTTTTTCAAGAATATCACCTCATTCTTTCAAGTAGTATACAACTTTGATTTTCACATCTCTACTGAACTAATTTTGATTGCTGGATTTGGTGAAGTCAGGCAAGTTTCTCCACTGTAAATTAACTGTTTGCCCCTTTGTAACAAACAAGTGTTTTTGGGGGAGTGATTTTGAAATTCTACAATTTTCCACTTTTCATGGAACTTTCATCCACAGTTTATGCCTCCATTGATATTTTATGCCAAAGTTAATAAATTTTGTCGTTTTCATGTAGTGATTTTCTAATTTCAACATATCTTTGCATTTATTTGATTCAATTTACTGTAAGAAAGACCATTTTTTCCTCACCGTTCATATATGTATTTATTAATTTGTCACTAGAACTACATATAGCCATCCATCTTCAGGAACTTTTTTTAAATTTTTTTATTTTTAAAGATTTTATTTATTTATTTGACAGAGAGAGACCACAAGTAGGCAGAGAGGCAGGCAGAGAGAGAGGTAGAAGCAGGCTCCCTGCTGAGCAGAGAGCTCGATGCGGGCCTCGATCCCAGGACGCTGAGATCATGACCTGAGCCGAAAGCAGAGGCTTTAACCCACTGAGCCACCCAGGTGCCCATTCTTAAGGATCTTTGATTTCTTTTATGGAAGAATGGAATTAATGTCCAACTTCTCCGGGCTTGTTATGCTCCCAGTTCTTACTAGAACATCACTAGAAAACACGCACACACACACACACACACACACACACAGAGATTAAATCACTTTTTCCTATCTATCTATTGAAAACCATGAGTTTACACTTGTATCTCCAATTCCAATTCAACACCACTTGCTATAATCTATCTTCCTCCCTTCTTACTTTTGTATTCCCTGACTGTGGAGTACTATACAGCAGCACTCACTGTTTCCCCAAAGTAATGTGTTTCATGAATAAATACTCCATTTATTTCCAAAAAGTTTGAGATTTCTACCCCCTGGTGTGAGTTAGTCATCTAAGCAAAACTCACTGAACTTGAAATTTCTTTGCAGTGATTTGTCTCCTAGCTCAATCTTGGTATCCAATATCATTTAGCTTAATATTTTACCCAAAACTTACAGTTCAATCCTCTACTTTCATGTATATTTGCTACTGAAATACGACAAATCTCATCTACCCTATACATTATTCTTTTAAAAAAATGAGGTAGAATATTTGAAAAATTTCAATATAACTTTTCCATAGTTTAATATATTCTAAAAGAGGGTGCTCTGAACCCTATAAATACTCTTAACTACACTAGTAGAATAGCATCATATTACTAATAATTGTTTTCACCTTTCCTAGTCTTACTGTATGATACAAACGTACACAACTCCTTGATTTGGATTCAAATTTGATCTGAATTACAATTTGAAACTTCTCATGCTAAATTGAAAAGGAAAGGGCACCTGGGTGGCTCAGTTGGTTAAGTATTGGCCTTTGCTCAGATGCTGGGACCCAGTTCCACATCAGGCTCCTTGCTCAGCGGGGAGCCTGCTTCTCCCTCTGCCTTGGCCTGCCACTCCTCTGCTTATGCTCCTTCTCTCTTTGTGTCAAATAAATAAATAAAATATTTTAAAAATTTAAAAAAAAATTGATAAGGAAAGCAGAGCTAATACTTAGTTTTTACCTGAATAGAAGGTGTAGAATGCCAACCATTCAACCACACTAAAAAAATTGCAATTTACAGGCCTAATACGTGGGGAAAAGCCCCCAGCTGATTATGCTAATTTTGCCTTAAATCAATAAATGTGGAGGAAAATAGCAAAAATAAAAGCTATTTACAATTCTAAATAGTAACAAAATACCATGAAACAGCAAATTTTTATTCAGTTTATCACTTTTTGAAATAATTTCTTATATTCCCAAGCTTTTAAAAAATATTATCACTCTCTTTGATCTTTTATTAATATATGTTTATTTTTCAAACTTTCATAGAAGGAATTGTGGGGTTTTTTGCTATATTAATAAAAAATTGACCTGTGTGAAACATCCTTAGAAGAGCCATCTGAGGCAAATCACAGTAAGACATGAGTGCTTTCAAATGATAATTGGTGTAAAATGTAAAAAAACCTATAACATAAAGTTTTAATAAACTATTAATATGGAAAATTTGGGAAAATCGGGTAAAAATGGTCAAATGATAAAAATATACATACACACTTATGTGGTGACTTGCTCTAATATTTTGTCTATGCCTATCTTCCATTATAAAATCAAAATAAATGTTAAATAATTCTAATTATTTTATTGTCTTCATTATTCTTGAAAGTTTAGGAAATAAATAACAATAAGGCAAATACTGTCCTCTGCATAAGTGCAGGGTGCAAAAATAAACTTATAAAAATATTCTATGGAAAATTTACCATGATCTTTGAAAGCTATTAAAATGATATAAAATGTGGAGAAAAAAGTATGTGATTTCTAATATGATCTCTAAGACCTTTTGCAATTCTAAGATTCCCCAATTCTGGGATTACATAATTCTAAGTAGCAAATGAATTTCAAATTTAGGCCAAGTTATTTGTTACTAATATATTGTTCAAGGTTGTAAGTGAATTTACAGTGTCAGTTCAGATTGTGTTTGGGGTGTTGTATAGTATTTCCCATGTGACTCTTTCCAGTATTACAGAACTAGGATATGGTAAAATTGCGGTTGAAAATGTTACCTTTCTCTTCACTCCACACCATACCTCCAAATGTTCGTACTTCATTTCTTTGCCCTTTATTACTAGGTCACATAATTATTAACACATGGAAAGGAGAATATTGGCAATATTTATAAATTGTTGCTTATAAAGTTTTTAAATTTTCACTCATTTTCATAGACCGACTTCTCCAAAGAACAGAATCTGAAGCAGAAGGCTTTATATTTATACTTTACTGAAGAGTGCAGAAACAAGGGGGTTATATCACCTCACCTAAGGATGGAAGCTGGTTACTATGAGAATTGGAGGATTGAAGCTGTCAGTTCCACTTCTCTGACCTGGGAAGGAAGAGGAGCTGTGGGTTGAATCCATCACCCATGGCCAGTGGTTTAATCAATCATGCCTATGTAATGAAGTCTCTATAAAAACCCAAAAGGGCAGAGTTTGGAGAACTTCTGAGTTGTTGAACACATGGATATGGGCATGGAAACCCTGCAACACTTTCCTGTATCCTGTCCTAAGCATTTTTTGCATCTGGCTTTTCCTGAGTTATATCTTTTTATAATAAACTGGTGATCTGGTAAGTAAAATGTTTCTCTGAGTTTTGTGAGCCACTCTGACAAATTAATCCAACAAAGGAGAGATCCTTGGAACTTCCATCTATAGGCGGTTGGTCAGAAGCACAAGTAACAACCTGGACTTGCAAGTGGCATCTGAAGTGTGTGTGTGTGTGTGTGTGTGTGTGTGTGTGTGTGTGGCTGAGTGGGGGAGGGCACTCTGGTGCGACTGAGATAGTAGCCCGTGTAATCTGATACTATCTGCAGGTAGGTATCAGAATGGTAGGCTACCAACCTAGTATCAGAGAATCGCTTGCTAGTGTTGGGAATCTACCCTCCTCCCCACCAAACCCATACATTGGAATCAGATTTGGAAGTTGAATAATTACAATGAAAGATACATTTTATTTTCTCAAACTGATGCTTATATAATTAATCCCTTTAACATACTATTTTTAAGTTGGTGAACTCAAGTCACTCCCAAGCTCATGATATTTCAATAAAATGTATAACTAAAAATGTTTCTTTGGGGCGTCTGGATGGTTCTTTTGGGGCATCTGGTCTCAGTTGGTTAAGCGGTTGCCTTCAGCTCAGGTCATGATCCCAGGGCCCTGGGATGGAGCCCTGCATCGGGCTCTCTGCTCAGTGGAGAGCCTGCTTCTACCTCTCCCTCTGTCTGCCGCTCAGGCAGAGCTTGTGCGGTCTCTGTTTCTCTGTCAAATAAATAAAATCTTTAAAAAAAAATTAAAATGTTTCTTGTACATTCTTGAATCAACATATTTGAGTAAGTCTTATTTTTAGGATTGTAATATTTTATTCAAGGATCCAAAAAGAATATTTGACTCTCCCTTATATTGTCAAACATGCAACATATAACCTACATAATCACTTCCAATTTTTAAGTTCTAGACAAGATTGTATTACTTATTCTATTTAAAAAAGGCTTTTATGGGGATACCTGGGTGGCTCAGTCGGTTAAGCATCTGTCTTTGGCTAAGATCATGATCCCAGGGTCCTGGCACAGAGTCCCACATCGGGCTCCTTGCTCAACAGGGAGCCTGCTTCTCCCTCTGCCTATTCTGCTGTAGCTCCGCCTGCTTGTGTTCTCTCTCTCTCTCTCTCTTTCTCTGACAAATAAATAAAATCTTAAAAAAAAAGTATGCTTATCTCAAAAAAATAATAAAAAATTAAAAACCTATTATGGTCAAGATGCATGGTTTAAAATAACTTGTTATCTCCAGTTTGAGCTATTTCTTCTCTAGCAGACACTGTTAATAAAAAGCTTCCTATTACATATTAAATAAAGCCTTAGTGAAGATTGACTTTTGGATAAAAGAGAGATGACCTGATTAAAATTCATAATAGACAATGACAGTAACCCTTCTTACATTCAATGACAAACTCCACCTCAAGGGTGATTTTGAGAAGCAGGTGTGCCTGGTTTACAGGAGCAATTTTCTTCCCTTTAATTTCAATTAGAATGTAACATCATTAAAGGCTACAGACAAGTTCAAGTGGAAATTTTACCTTTGCTGGAGTTCTTTGTGCTGCTAAAATGTCCACAGGCTCAATCTTTTCAGTTTAGCCATGGCCAGAGGACTGTAAACAATTACCTCCCAGATGCAAAAACAACAGCGTAATAACAACAAAAGAGCCTTCTGGCTGGTAGTATCCAAAATGTCTCTTCTCTGATTTACTGAACCTCCATGTGCTCCAATGCATTATCCACACAGCCTACTGCTAAGCCTCACTGCCCATACAAAAATGTACTGTAAACCTCCAAGTTCAGGTGAACAAATTGTTAAAAGCTCAAAAAAAATTCTCGATTTGTCAGATAAGTATGATTTATAGAAGAGTAAAAGAGCCTTTCAATAATCTGGTGTGTCCTTTTAACCAGAGGTAGGTGACACTATGGGATAGCTGACATTATCCCCATCAGACCCATGTCCGTGTACCACAGGGTCACCACTTACAGCAGACACCTATGGCTCTCTGGCAACTTTATTTCTGGGTACGTGCACAGGTACCACTGGGTCCAGGCGAGTTTGGAGTGTCATACAATGAATAGCCTGAGTCCTGTAGGAGCCATCAACTGATCACAGAGAGACAGATGGCTTCCATGCCCCCAGGAGGGTAATGCTGAGGTGTGTGCCACATCTGTCTGAGCTTGCTAACATGACCAAGTCTCACTCACCAGCAGCAATAAGCTGTTTCATAAGGCACACTTCACTGGCTTTCTTCCCGTCTTATCTTATTCTCTACTCTCTTCTCTTGCCACTGGATTCTTTCTTTTTTTTTTTTTTGTTTTTTTTTTAAAGATTTTTATTTATTCATTTGACACAGAGAGAGAGATTACAAGTAGGCAGAGAGGCAGGCAGAGAGAGAGGAGAGAGGAGGAAGCAGGCTCCCTGCTGAGCAGAGAGCCNTGAGCAGAGAGCCCGACGCGGGCCTCGATCCCAGGACCCTGGGATCATGACCTGAGCCGAAGGCAGCGGCTTTAACCCACTGAGCCACCCAGGCGCCCACCACTGGATTCTTTCAAATATGTTTTTTTGTGCTCCCAGTCCTCGTTGCAGTGTCTACTTCCTGAGAAACCCAGGCTAAGAATCATAACTCGTTCTTAAATGGTTCCCCCGTTTTCTGCTAATGCTCTTTGTCCTCAAGTACTCATAACCTGACTGAACATTAGATGTGCCTCTGCTCATTAAGTCCAAAATATGTTTTTTTTTTCCCTGTAGCATTTAGAACATTTTTTTTTTTTGCCCCAGGGGTATAGGTGCGTGAATCATCAGGCTTACACCTTTCGCAGCACTCACCACAGCACAAACCCTCCCCAATGTCCATCACCCAGCCACCCCATCCCTACCCTCCCACCCCCCAGTAACCCTCAGTTTGTTTCCTGAGATGAAGAGTTTCTTATGGTTTGTCTCCTTCCCGATCCCATCTTGTTTCATTTTTTCCCCTCTCTACCCCCCTAGAACAAATTTTTAATTCTTGTGTTGAATATCAGAGGAACTAATTGACTTTCACTGAAGAGAGATGTTATAGAAAGGATCCTCAAAACCTGAGACCGTGTGTAGCATGATAAAAAGTTCACACTATTCACAATTTATGTGAAATGAGGTTGACTGAGGGAAAAAAAAATATTATAGCATCCTTCTCATATTCGATCCATGTGATCCTTGAGTGACATGGCAGTTTGAACTCCCCCCACCCCGGTCCTCACCCCTCTATTTTCCCATCTATTTTAGTCCAATCAGTGGAACAAAGCATTGATTATTTGATTTGATCAAGAAGAAAAATTGAAGGTTATTCTCTTAATAGTTTCTTCAACAGTAGGGGGAGCTTTTAGCTTGTATAGAAGAGAACAGTATTTTTAATTTATTTTTTGTTAGGGAAAATCAGAGAAATGAAATATTATGGTTCTTTCAAAATATGTTTTAGAATTAAGCAGTCTCTGATTCCATTTTCATGAATGACATGGTATCTTTTAATTTGTTACACATTAAAAGAACAATAGAAAACAAAGTATTGTTTCTTATTGACTTTAGTGATGTGATCTGGTCTCATTATTGAATTACTAAATGTGGTTTATATCCTGGAACAGTCTGAGAATATTCTAGAGCTCTTGGAATTATGTTACAATTGTCAGCTTCTTGTTTCCTAAGGAAATAGAGGTTAGGCAAATGGTAGTGAAGGAAGCATACATACAATGACCAAATATATTATTCAGTGAATGGATGGTCTGATGGATGAGTAAAGGAAGAGTTTTCAAAGAGTGGGGACAATCATCTTATGCATACATGCTTTTGTATACACTCACAATTCAAAAGCCTTCTGAATAAATAGTCAATTAACTGGAAGGAACAGACAAATTCTTATATCAAAGTTTTTCTTATTTCTAAGATGCTTCACTGCAGAATGGGAATATATATTGCTTTTTCTTTTCAGCTAAATAATTTATTGTCTCATTAACTACCTAAATTTGAAATTGTGTATGAACACAAGTCACTAAAATCGTACTCAATGACCTGAATTATAAAAAATACAGAGCAGGGAGGGAGAAAAGGCTCCAGGGGAATTGTTTTCTTACAGGAAACCAGTTCTCTTATATTCGCTCAGTGAGTATTTTTGTGACATACCTTACACAGTGCTTTGTTTAGAATTCCTCTGACACAGCATTCCTTTCTGTCATTATTTAAAGAGGCAGAGTGGCATAGTGAGAGCCTCACAGCCTCGCAGTCATAAACCTAGGCTCACAAGGAAAGGATATCAACAGTTATCGACTATATACTATGTCTTAGACTCCTTGTTAGGCGGGTTGCACTTATCATCCAGTTTACTTTGACCCTCAGAACCGTGTGATGCATCATAAATCATGCGTCCAAGTGATGGGGTTTTGGAATATAGGTGAAGTTCACTGTGGTGAGTTCTAGAGCCAAGAATCCAAGAAAGAATTCTTGAGACGTATTTGGTGCAAAGTGGTGGTTTATTAAAGCGCAGGGATAGGAACCATGGGCAGAAGGAACTGCTGCCGTGGTGTTGTGAGGGGTGGCTGATTATATACTATGGGGATGGGGAAGTAAGGAAAAATGGAGGTCTTTCATATGTTAAAGAAGATTCACAGGATACAGGAGGCCTTGCCTTTGTCAAGGTTGTTTTCCCTCCAGCAAGGCATTAATATGAAGATAATTGGGAATTTCCTGGAGGAACATTACACTCTTCCCACCTCAAGTGTCTGTCAATGCAGACACTGCAATGCTGCAGGTTATAAGGACATTTCCTTCTGGAAGCTAGCCCATTGATAGAAATGCTTCGTTCTCGTAGGTGCTAAGACATTCATAAACTGAGGGAGACTCAAGTCTTGCAGGATTGTGATCGATACAAGTTAACTATTTGTTTTTCCTTTCCTTAGCTTTAGGGCAGCCAGGAGTGCCTAGAAATGTCACAGAATATCCCACGGTTGGGGGAGGGTTGTGGGGTGTCAGCTTCTGCTTTGTCCTCAGCTTGCCTTCTGTTCCCTCATCACAATCATGCTTTGGAAATAGTCTCTGGGTTAGAACTCAAACTCTACCACTTCCAGGCTGTGTAATCTTGAGAAGGTCGCTTAACATCTCTGGGCTTCAGCTGTAAAACAGCAAAAAAGAAACAAAATGGTGATGATAATGATAGTAACTACATGGGTGAGATCTTTTCTTATTTCTGAAATGCTTAGATTATTATTGAGCAAACAATGAGAACTAAATAGTGTGAGTTTCTTCAGTCCACAATTTGAAAATTAAAGGATTATTAGAATGATAATGGCAACTGTGCAAATGGCATATTTTTCTAATGAGTGAATCATGCCTTAGTTAGGATTTGCATCAGACTTTGTTTGAGTAGGTAGGTATCCCCTGCCCTTATATTATGAAATCATGAGGCAATGAACTATCCAATATTCTAAAGACACGAAGAGGCAAAATGAGAATTAAAGCTCAGTGTTTATGACACGGAAGACAGTGAAAGTGTATGCATAGAAGATGAATGGATAAGTAAGTTAATAACATGTCTGAGTTCTGACTCTTTCCATTATATCAGGTTGCTTCTAGCTCAGGCAGTATGTATATCAATTGAAGAAAAGCCTTTGATCTTCTTTGACAAGTCAGATGAGCGGTATCATCTATCCTGTCAACCACAACCCTATTACGGGTCTCTCACATGACAAATGAGGTGGGTTATGAGAAAGTACTTTAAAAACTGTAAAACACTGTTTTAGGAGTATGCTGTTATTTGGCAGGTGATATGGTGTGTGTTAAAAAACAACCCTGGATTTGAATCTTGCTAGGTTTGTGACTTTGATAATTACCTAACCTTTCTAAACTTCATATAACTCAAAGTTAATCACTGTAATAGTTCCTAATTTATACTGAGAAGTGAATGAGGCAAGACAGTATCTGTGAAGTAGTTAGCTTAATCCTTATTGTAGTGCTTATCAACACAGTGAGTATTCAGTATCAGCTGGATGTTACTATCAGAATATTACTGTTTGTAATCATTATTGTTGTTTTAATAAGACACATTCTTAGGCAGCATTTTTTTCAGACATGCATGCGAGTATGCCCCTATCCTATGACCATGGCAGACATTGCTCACTCACTATGATCTTTCTTTTCCTGTTGTGGTGGACAACCACTATTTGACTGGAATGGTAAATGGGATGCAAGTTATTTGCCATCTTAGATTAATTTCATGGACTGTACTAAATATGGAAAATGAAGATAATGATTCAAATGCAATTTTTTAGGCAAAAAGACATGACACGATGGTGGTCTTAGAAATCTTAGTCATGGGTCACCTGGGTGGCTCAGCTGGTTGAGCAGCTGCCTTCGGCTCAGGTCATGATCCCGGAGACCGGGGATCGAGTCCCATATCAGGCTTCCAGCAACGTGGGGAGCCTGCTTCTCCCTCTGACCTTCTCCCCTCATGTTCTCTCTCACTTTCTCTCTTTCTCAAATAAATAAATAAAATCTTAAAAAAAAAAAAGAAATCTTAGTCATGGAATACCTAGGTGGCTCAGTCAGTTAAGAAATCTTAGTCTCTTTCCCCCACAGAAGTACTAATTTAACAATAATCTACAGACTAAAATAACTCTTGGAAAAATTCAGATTCTCATTAACAGATTGCACGAAGTTGACTGTGAACAGTCACACTGAAAGAGGTAAGGAGAGAAATTTGATTTTACCTATTAGTCTCTACCACACGCTGACACAACTCAATACGGAGCAATCATCTTCGCCTGTGAATTCCTCCTTGAGGAGAAAGAGAGTGGAACTTAATGCCAATGTCCCAGGGTGTTAGCTTCTGTTTTACCTTACTTAGACAGCTGACAGAATTGGCATAGTCTGGATGCCTGGGGGCAGTTAAGAACAAAAGAGAGTAGAGGGCAGCTTGCAGCTGGCACTGCTCTAGGAAATTGGGAAAAGGTCTATACCTAAAGGTTCTATAACCTGAAACTGCTGTCCCAAGAGGGAGAGAAAGGAATGGAGTGTCCTCCAACACCCAAGCTTGTGGTAAGTCAGAAACTAGAGAGAGAAACTAATTATAGAGTCCTGAAAAAAAATCTGGCTAGTTAGTATTCCACAAGCATAATACAGAGAAGACAAAGTGATGACTATACCTATATTACACAAAATAGATTTTAAGTCAAAAATTGTCACAAAAGGAAAAGAAAGTGATTGTATAATGAAAAAAGTTCTAATTCATCAGGGAAATGTAACAATTATAAGTATATATGCTCCCAACATTAGTGTAGTCAAATACATGAGTGAACATGGACACCACTGAAAGGAGGAATTGATAGCAATACAATATAATAGGAGACTTCAGTACCCCATGTTCAATAATAAGGAAAACACACAGACAGAAAATTAATAAGAAAACAGTAGACTCGAAAAATACTATAGACCAAGTGGACCTAATACGTGTATGCAAAACATTCCACTGAAAAGCAAGAGAATACATATTCTTCCTGCATACACACAGAACATTCTCCAGAATAGAGCAAATGTTAGGTCGCAAAACAAGTCTTAACACATTTAAATAGATTTAAATCATACAAAGTATCTTCTCAGGCCACAGTGGAATGAAACTAGAAAGAAATTAGTAACAACAGAAAAGCTGGAAAACTTTACAAATACGTGGAAATTAAATAAAACATTCTTTTTTTTTTTTTTTAAAGATTTTATTTATTTATTTGACACAGTGAGAGAGATTACAAGTAGGCAGAGAGGCAGGCAGAGAGAGAGGGAGAGGAGGAAGCAGACTCCCTGCTGAGCAGAGAGCCCGATGCGGGCCTCGATCCCAGGACGCTGAGATCATGACCTGAGCCGAAAGCAGAGGCTTTAACCCACTGAGCCACCCAGGCGCCCTAAATAAAACATTCTTGAACAACCAACAAGTAACAGAACGAACCCAGGGATATTGGAAGTATGTTGAGACAAATGAAAACCAAACATGGCATACCATAATTTATAGGGTGCAGTAAAAGCAGTAACAAGAGTGAATATTATAAAAATAAATGGCTACATTTAAAAAGAAGCAGTATCTCAAATAAACCACATGACTCTACACCTCAAGGGAGTACAAAATAAGAAGAAACTAAATTCAAAATTAGCAGATAGAAGGGAATATAGATTAAAGGAGAAATAAAAGAGAGAGTAGAAAAATAAGAAATCCATGAAATTAAGAGCTAGATATTTGAAATGATGAACAAACTTGACAAATCTTCAGCTCAACTAAACAAGAACAAAGAGAGAAGACTCATATATAAAATCAGAAATGGAGAGATATTACAAATGATTCTGTAGGAATAAAGGGATAAATTCCTAAAAATATACAATCTATCAAGACTAAATCATGCACAAATAGAAAATTGGAGCAGATCTGTAACTGATAAAAAGATTGAACCAGTGAACAAAACCTCCCAACAACAATAACAGCAACAACAAATCCAGGACCAGACGATGTCACTAGGGAATCTACCAAACATTTACATTAGAATTAACACCAATCCTTCTCAAACTCTTCCAAAAAATTAAGAAGAGGGAACCCTCTCAACCTCATTTTATATAGACAATATTACTTTGAAATAAAAGTCTGAAAAAGACACTCTAAGAAAAGAAAACTACAGGCCAGTATCTCTGATGAACAGTGATTAAAAAATGCTCAACAGAATACCAGTACATTAAGTTCAACAGTACATTAAAAAGATCAAACATTGTGACCAAGTGGGATTTATCCCTGGGATGCAAGAATATTTCAACACAGGAGAATCAGTTAATGTGGTACAACGTATTTAAAAAATAAAGTTTTAAAATCAATAAGATTGCAGAAGTGTTTGACAAAATCCATACCCTGTCCTGATAAAAACACTCAAGCAAAAAGATTAGAAAAAAATTACCTCAACATAGTAAAATCCATATATGAAAAATTCACAGTCAACATCATACTAAACAGTAAAAAACTGAAACCTTTCCTCTCACATCAGGAACAAGATAAGGGTGACTTTCTCACTACATTCAACATAGTTCTGAAAGTACTAGATGAAAAAAGGTAAGAAAAAGAAACAAAAGTCACCTTAAACAGAAAGAAGTAAAATGATCTCTGTTCACAGATGAAATGAGCTTATATGTAGAAAGCCCTAAATATTATACACAGATACACAAACACTTAAAACTCATAAACAAATTTGGTAAAATTGCAGGACATTATAATCAACATACAAAAATCAGTGTGTCTCTTTTTTTTTTCGTTTTTTTCCCCCATTTTTTTAATTATTATTATTTGCCCCAGGGGTATAGGTCTGTGAATCATCAGGCTTATGATGATTTCACAGCACTCACCGTAGCACAAACCCTCCCCAATGGTCATACCCCATCCACCCTATCCCTCCCCACCCACCCCCCAGTAACCCTCAGTTTGTTTCATGAGATTAAGAGTATCTTATGGTTTGTCTCCTTCCCGATCCCATCTTGTTTCATTTTTTCCCTCCCTACCCCCCATGACCCCCTGCCCTGCCTCTCAAGTTCCTCATATCAGAGAGGTCATATGATGATAATTGTCTTTCCTGATAATCAGTGTGGTTCTATACACAAACACAAACTGTCCAAAAAGGAAATTAAGAAAGAATCCCACTTACAATAGCATAAAAAGAATAAAATGCTTAGGAATACACTTAACCAGAGTGCCTGGGTGGCTCAGTCTTAAGTGTCTGTCTTCGGCTCAGGTCATGATCCCAGGGTCCTGATATCGAGCCCCACATTGGGCTCCCTGCTCTGCGGGAAAGCCTGCTTCTCCCTCTCCCACCCTTCCTGCTGGTGTTCCCTCTCTCACTATGTCTCTCTCTGTCAAATAAATAAATAAAATCTTAAAAAATTTTTTTTTAAAAAAGAATACACTTTACCAAGGAGGTGAGAGCCTTGTATGCTGAAAACTACAAAACATTTATTAAAGAAGTTAAAGGAGACATAAATAAAAATACATCCTATGTTCATGGATAGGAAGACTTAATATAATTAAGATGTTCATATACCCAAAGCAATCAACAGATTCAAAGCAATACCTATCAAAAGCCAAATGGCATTTTATACAGAAATTGAAAAAAAATCCTAAAATTCATGTGAAATCGCAAAAGACCTTGACTAGCCAAAACAATTTTGAGAAAGAAGAACAAAGATGGAGACTCATCATACTTTTTGATTTCCAAACATATTACAAAGCTATAGCAATCAAAACAGTATGCCTTTGCCATAAACAAAGACAGACCAATAGAGCAAAATGGAAAACTGAAAAAAACCACACATAAATGTCAAATCATCTTCAACAAATGTGTCAAGACCACACAATGAGGAATGGATAACCTCTTCAGCACATGGTGATGGGAAGACTGGATAGCCACGTGTGAAAGAATGAGACTGGTCCCTTATCTTCCACCATATATAAAAATAAAGTCATGATGAGTTAATGACTTAAATGTAAGATGCAAAAATCTATGGCTCCTAGAAAATATAATGAAATCTTCATAACATTGGTCTTGTCAATAACTTCTTGGGTGTGATACAATAAGCACAGGAAACAAAAGCAAAAATAGACAAATGGGATTACATCAACCTAAAAATCTTCTCCACAATGAGAAACAATGAACAATGAACAACGAGAAAACAATGAACAAAATGAAAAAGCAATTTTTAATATGGGAAGATATATTTTCAAACCATATATCTGATAAGAAGTTAATATCCAAAATATATAAGAACTCCTACAACACCAAGGGAAAAAAACAAAACAAAACAAAACAACTAACTTGATTACATAGCAGGCAAAAACCTTGAATAAATTTACATTTCTCCAAAAAGCATATGAATGGCCAACAGGTATTTAAAAAGAATTTAACATCACGATCATTAGGAAAATGCAAATCAAGACCACAATGAGGTATCACCACATACCTGTTAGAGTGGTTAAGACAAAAAATGAAAAGACTCAAGTGTTGGTAAAGATGCGGAGAACCTGGAAACCTTGCCAATTGTTGAGAATACGACGTGGATGTAGCCACTGTGGAAGATACTGTGGAGGTTTCTCAAAAAATAAAAATAGATGTATCATTTGATCCAACATTCTTACTTCTGGGTACACACCCAAAAGAACGGAAAACAGGATCTCAAGAAGACATTCACACCTTCATGTTTGTTGTAGTATTAATTATAACAAGCAAAACATGGAAACAACTGAAATGTTCACAATAGGTGAGTGGATAAAGCAAATATGGTATATTATTCGGACTTAAGAAAAGAAGAAAATCCTTCCATATGCAACAACACAGATGAAGCTGGAAGACATTATGCTAAGTAAAAAACGAATGCTTATATGAGCTGTCTAAAATAGTCAGACTTGGGCGCCTGGGTGGCTCAGTGGGTTAAAGCCGCTGCCTTCGGCTCAGGTCATGATCCCAGGGTCCTGGGATCGAGGCCCATCAGGCTCTTTGCTCAGCAGGGAGCCTGCTTCCTCCTC
>LNAC01000038.1:2461939-2570457 GCA_002007465.1 Ailurus styani | reverse complement strand
AAAAAAAAAATAATAAAATAAAATAAAATAAAATAAAATAGTCAGACTCCTAGAAATAGAGAGTAGAATGGCAGGTGCCAGGGCTGGGGGAGAGGAGAATGGGGAGAAGCTGTTCAGTGAGTACATGCCAGATAAACAAGTTCTAGAGATCCACCACATAGCATTGTAACTGTAGTTAACAATGCTGTGTTTTGCACTTAAAAATCAAGAAGGCATGTCTCCCATTGTGTTCTTACTACAATAAAAAAGTAGTATGCATTAACGGACCTTAATAGTCATAAATATGCTAAATAAATTACCAAATCTGAAAAAAAATGCAAGATTTAAAGCATTCATAATGTTTTAATTATACAGGTACAATTTTAAAAAAGATTTTATTTATTTTAGAGAGAGAAAGAGCGTGAGTCAGGGGAGGGGTAGAGAGTAGGGGAAGGAATCTCAGATAGACTCCACACTGATCACAGAACCTGATGTGGGGCTCCACCCAGGGCCCAATCAGAGGACCCTGAGATCATGACTGGAACAGAAACCAAGAGTCAGATGTTTAACTGACTGAGTCACCCAGGCTCCCCAAAGGTACGTTTTTGATGAAGTGAGGATTCCACCAGAAATTGTCAGAAAGTGATGATTTTTATATATTTTTATTTTATTTAAAAAAATTATATATTTATTTTTCAGAGAGAGAGGAAAAACATAAGCAGGGGGAGAAGCAGACTCCCCACTGAACAGGGAGCCTTATGCTGGACTTGATCCCAGGACCCTGGGATCATGACCTGAGCTGAAGGCAGAGGCTTAACAAACTGAGCCACCCAGGTGTTCCAGAAAGTAATGATTTTAAAACATTATCTCACTCAATCTTCTTTTATACCTAGAAATATATTATTATATTATGTTTTTGAGATTAGGAAACTGATGTTTGGAAAGGTAAGTAACACACTCAAGGTCACAAAGTAATTTATTAGAACCAGTGACCTAAGTCTCACAAGCAGTAAAGCACAAAGTAGCAACTCCTCATGTAACTTTAGGATTCCCATGACTTTCTGAATGTCATTCCTATTCATCAAGACTTGAAAACCCTGTTCAAATCCAATCTCGTCTGCAGCCTTATCTACATAGTTCAGGTTTTTACTCTCCTTCCACTATTTTCTCATTTTAGTGATCATTTAGTAAGTATTTAAATAACTATTAGGGATTACTTTAAGTCACAATCTAAGGATAAAATAAGAGTGATACTCTAATGATATACCACAAGGAAATGACATAAATACAGTTAGCTCTGTTAAAATATTTTCAAAGAATTCAGAGACAGGAAAGGCCATCGTAACTTCCCTGATCGGAAATAGCTTCTTATATAACATGACATCCGAGCTGAGCTCTGAGGGTGTCAAAGACAGGAAAAGAGGGTGCCTGGGTGGCTCAGTGGGTTAAAGCCACTGCCTTCAGCTTAGGTCATGATCCCAGGGTCCTGGGATCGAGGCCCACATCGGGCTCTCTGCTTGGCGGGGAGCCTGCTTCCTCCTCTCCCTGTCTCTCTGCCTGCCTCTCTGCCTACTTGTAATCTCTGTCTCTATGTCAAATGAATAAATAAAATCTTAAAAAAAAAAAAGACAGGAAAAGAAAGAAGGAATATGAAACAATGAGATGTATTATAGTTTTACTAGAATACTTGGATTCCTACTGGGGAGTTCTGGGAAATGAAACTATATAAACGTATTAAGGAGACACTGGACAGTTTTGAATTCCATGTCTAGATTTTGGATTTTGTGGTTGGAGTTCATACTGTGCTGAGCAGTTCAGACTCAGCCTTAGGAATGAGAATTAAGTTTCCTTCTGCTGGGGGTGTTGGTGGCAGACAGCACTCATCCATCAAGCTTTTTCCTGGGGCAGCCTTTATCCAATGACTGGCTATTTGGCCCCTTACCACAATGCAGGATAATGCTGATGAGTTAACTCACCTACTGTGAATCATCACAGCCTAACTTACTTTATCTAGTCCTGCTTACTTCTCTCACAGCTAGTTATCTGGGAATGTCCCTTAATAGAAACCAGGGAAATTATAGAATGTTTAAAAACAAAAAGTATATTGGAGAGTTTAGCACAATTGCTTATCTTTTAGAATGGCTAAATCAATTCAAGCTTTTACTTTTTTTCCCCAAAGCACCCATAAAATTATGTCAAAGAATAATCTTATAACAGAAAAAAAGAAATAAAAAGGGACCCTCAGTTTAAAAAAGATTTCTATAAACTTCTGCAAAACAGAAAATCGGAGAGGACCTGTACTATGAAAAAGAAAGCAATGTAAAGAAATATTCCAAGATAAAAGAGGAAGGGACTGTAGTAGGAGAGAAGGCAGAGGGTTGTGAAAACAGGAAGTAGAAATTCTTCCTCAAATGCAATGTGTGTTTTAAATGAGTGATACTCATTAAAATGATTAAAATAATAATTTTCATTCAGTGAGAAGAGGGAAAGAGATGAAGTTTTATGTCTGTGAATGGAATCCTCCTCTTTCATAGAAAAGCATCGAATGCTATGCTAAATTGATAATTTAGAAAATATTATTAATGTAATCTCCAGATCAGGAGCTATGTCCAAACGAGTATTGCTGAATCTGAGAAACTGGACTGGGAACAGAACATGGAGGAAAAATCCTCTCTCTTTCAGCATAAGCTCCTCTGAGCTATTTTATATTATTTTTTATTATGTGCCTACATTTCTATGATAATATTTGAAACAAGGCACATATTAATACAATAGCAATGCCTGATACAAATAGAACACTTGAGTGGGGAAAGGACGTAAATAAATTAAAGAATAAAGAACTCACTAAAAGTTCAGCCAAAGTAATTATGATGCAATGGGAATAGAAAGTATCACTATCATTTTTCAAGGTCAGGTGACACAATAGGAGTAAAGGCAAGAAGAAATAGTGCTCAGTAAGAATAATAGGTTCGAAGGATCAGTGTAAACATCTTTTGGTTTAGATGCATGTGGAACAGATGCTAAAATATGATCAGCAGGCCCCTGGAAAGGTGAGAAAGTGTGGGAAACAGTTAAACTGCAGATCCTATTATGTTGCTTTAAAGAGAGAAAGATCTCGAAATATCCATCATTGTGCTTTATATACACCCTACTCCTTCCCTTTTCATTTGAAGGGGTTGAAGTACCTTAAAAATGACTGGAATTATAGCAGGAATTCAAAGAAAAAGACCCAAACTCTATTTGAAAAAAGAATTGCAACCAGACTCTTGATGTCAAAATAATACAGACAGAGGGGATATGAATATCCAATTAATCCCCTAGAAAACTTTAGAAAGAGCATGGAGAGGAAAAGAAACCATCAGAGGCTCATGTAAGAGTACAGGAGAGTCATATGGGATCTGAACGGGGTAGATGATGGGTCATGGCCCTGGAGGAAGCGTAGTGTCAAAACTGAAGGATATAACCTGAGGGCTTTGGATGAGAGCATCAAAAGATAGAAACATATGTAGCCAGACAAGTGGAAGACAAAGTAACAGCTTGACAATGTTAACTCCCCGGTCAAGTAAGCATCTTACCTCCCCTGAATAGAGGCCAGCAGGCTTCACCTGTCCTACAGAAAAAAAAAAAAAAATGCTTTCCATCAACCATTTCCCATATATCACCAGAGACTCTTTCAGCAGAAAGATGTGCTCCCATGTTATGATTTTTTTTTTCTGTGTTGTCTGAGTAAAAGCCTCTTTGCCTCAGCCAAGGACATTTGTAAGCATCACCAGCACAGAGTCCTTGACTTCTGAAGGGACTGTGGTAGGATGAGCTTTGCAAGGTAGTGGGCCTGGGCCTGGGGAAAACACTCTCATCCGACTACATAATTCAGTAGTTAATCTTAAACTGAAATATTGTCACTTGATGGTCCAATACCTACAAGAGTGGTTGTGCTCAAATTTAGTAACGTCTTAGTGGAAAAGAACAATTCTTGTGGAACAACCTCTTGTCCTCACATAGAATGAAGCCTGTAATGAATACTTGATCACAATTATTGACTTAAAATTGTAGGTGTAGAGATGGAGAGCAGTGTTAGTCAAAAAGCACAAATTTTCATTATATAAGATAAATAATTTATGATAAATTAGTTCTGATGTTTTAATGTGCAGCATGGTGACTTTGGTTAATTAATACGGTATTGTTTACTTAAAATCTGCCGAGACTCGATCTTAGATATGCTCACCACAAACACCAAAAATGGGAACTATGTGTGGTGACAGATGTGTTAACTAACCTTATTGTGGTAATTATGACCTGGTATAAACATATATCAAGTCAGCAGTTTGTAGTCTTAAACTTATACAATGTTATATGCCACTTATATTTCAATAAACCTGGAAAAAAACCCTTATAGATTAGAAATGTTCCAATACAGTCTTTGAGCATTTTTAAATTCCTACCTAGAGTTATACTCCATTCCAAAAAAGACTGATTTAAAAAATAAGTATAAATACATGAAAAAGGTATTAGCCTAAAAAGGGCTCTTCCCTTGTTTCTTCCTGTTTTCCACTTACTTTGCTTAGTAGCTCCCTCTGTGAGAACAGGAACTTCTCTTCAAACATAAAAAAATACCCAGAGAGAGAGAGAATGTACAAACCAGCTTGAGTTAGTCTCTGAAATATTTCAAAACCTATGCTCATCTTTTTTTTTTTTTTTCTTCCTTCTTCTTTAGGTATTCACTTCTTGGTACTTCATTTCTCAGTCTTTCTTTGATTTATATTTAAAAGCCTGGGTAAGGATGCATTTGGAACTTAAATATTTTTAAGGCAAACTTTGCTAGCAAAGGGATTAATGGGGATCAGTAGTGTTTGCTGACATAGTTTTAGGAGCTGAGCCTGCACCAATTCATCCTGGCTGGTGCTGGCTGAGGGAGTATGCTGTGCAGGTGAATCTCATCTGTCAGACTTGGTATCAGCAAAAAAGTTGGAGAATGTTTTGTTTGACATTTTAATTTTAGACTAATGGATAACAAATCTGTAATTCTCTCTCTTTTTTTAGTTTAGGAAATGTTGGTCTCGGGAACATTTTATTATGTTTCTAATACAAGAAAGAGCAAATGTCAGTATGTTTTGACCCCCAGTTGAGACCTGTCTCCCCTTTTATTCAATCTCTTTGGGAACTCAAAAGAGGCCTCTGAGATCAATACCTTATACTAACAACCTGTTATGGTGTTTAGATCCTGAGCTCTGAATTTAGCATGAGTTACACTAATATCTGCTCCCTACTAAGTTTGTGAATTTTGTTTCCTCTTCCAAAAAATATGATGGATATTAGTAGTGTCAACTATAACACAAGATCTTCAGTACTTAGACAAGTTATTATTTTAAAATGAAAACGGCGGTTGGAGGAACATTATAAATAACGATAGTTGACATGACATAACACAACTTTATGATCTGGTTAGAATGTATTCATATTTATAACCCTAACATTTTGGATTAAAAGATGGAAACCATGCTATAAACATGAAAAATATTTAGACTTTTATATGTGTTGGATTTAAAGTCCTTGAGGATGGTGCTAGTGTGTCGCCGATGCCGACGCAGGCCATGATGTGTATTAAGAATTCAATAAATATTGCAAAATAGATTTGGCTTCAGATAATATGTTAATGTTGGTAATCTGATGATTTCTGTGTATTGCTACACCATCAGATTGATGATGGACATTAGCAAGATCAGTATTATAGCTATAATTGCTAATTATCTTCTCTGTAATTTAATAATGCCATCAACTTTGGATTATTCTTAAATGAATTATTGGGACTCTAAAAATTACTGAAGCAGAAGATTTTCAGGAGAACGTATGATGTAGATAACTATCCAAATTAATAATGAGAAGCTTTTCTCCCATATACTTGGACAACTCTATATTTCAGAAAAAATGATGCATGAGAAGAGGTAAATATGTAATTTTTTGTTCAAGTAGTGATCAATATGAAGTGGAAAACAATGTTCCTCCATTCTAGCACTGTGACCTAAAATTGAAGATTAATAACTGTCCTTTTTTCCCCCTCAAAAATAGCTTTGATGTGACTATATTCCAACATGGAGAAGGTCAAGTAATTTATATGGACTGATCTTTTTTAATACTTAGTGATTTTTTAGCAATTAAATTTGTGATGATTTTAAGATACTGGTAATAAGTTTTGATTCATTGTAAGCCTTGTTTATTTTGAAGTGATTTTAATTATCATATGTGGTATTTTCAGATACATTATATTGTTTCTGCTTAAAAAATGTTGTAGTTCATTTCTGATATGTGGACAAAGGAATACCTCATAGTAACATAACTGAATATGCAGTTTCATGGACAAGCAACAGTGCAACCTAAAATAATTAGGAAACAGAAAGAGGAAAATGTTCCAAAAGAAATTTCTTCTAAGAGTTTTATATACCCAGTTGTGTAAGCCTGAACTGTTAAGACTGAACCTTGAAACTTCTTCACCCTCACACAGTACAAATAAATTTTCACTAAGTACATTGAGGTTTATATTAAAAAATCCCTCTCCAGGGCATCTGTTTCTGTAGTATAAAACCACTCTCTTGGGTGAACAAATTCCAAAACCACTGGTTTCTTCTTCTACTATCTTTAAGGAATCTAAAGTGATATTTTTAAGTGGAAATATGAATATTTCATATCATACTTTTGCTCAAAAAGCAAAAAAAAAATCATCAGCTTCATTCATTCATCAGAGAAATTCATTGGCTTCCAACTGTCTTAGTTAAAGATTCAAAAATTTTACCATGGTCTATGAGGTCTTGAATAATCTGACTCCACCTATAAGTTCCAGCCCATCCAATTCTCTTTCATCTCTCTTTTCTCTCTTTTTGGAATTTCCTTCAAACAAACATGATCCATGTCATTATAAAATATTTGCAGATAATCGTTCTTTTCTCTCAAATACTCTTCTCTCTTTCTGCCACAACATTTTTGGCTAGTTAACAACATAAAGTTGTCAGCTCATTTGTTTTCTTCATGATGATTTCTTGAATGCCAAGATTTTATCGTGTAACTTACAGCACCTAGTATTTTCCTTTAACCATACTTTTAAAAATATTTACTTATAAACGTGTTTGTACAACTGTTTGATTAGTATCATTAACTGCTTCTGTGGACTTTGGATTCAATGAAAGAAGACACCATGTTCATTTTTTCTCTCGATTGTATCTTTAGTGCTTTCTATTGTGCCAAAAGCATAATTAGCTCTTAGTATATATGTATATATATTTTAATGGGATGATTGAATGGATAACTGAATGAATGCATGGATAAACTAACAGAGTAGCATGAAGTGTTATTTGCAAATTATTAATCAACATTTTACCTAAGACTTGCTGTGGCTAAGAAAATACGTGTGGATAAAACATGCCTGTTCCAGGATGACACGTCAAGAGGCATGATGTCTCAGCTTATTTTTTTGTGCTTTATCCCCTGCCAGGAGAAAACATAGCCCAGCTAATCATGATCCCAGAATGTGGATACATATGGAGAGGACTTGAACCCAGATAAGAGCTTAGAGTCAAATAGATGATCTGAGTTGAGCTTAGCAGAACCAGAGCCTGACATAAACATATATAAGTGAGAAACAAATTCTTTGTATAAGCTACTCAGTGTTCAGGTTGTTTTCAGTAATATATAAATAATTATAATTTTTTAAATAATTTATAGTGGGAAACAAGACCATTTATTGAAATTAGACAATATAGTATCTTAAGTTATCTTAATTATATATAGAAAATTTATATATAATCATGCTATATAAATACCTGTGATAATATATAATATGTAAATAAATTACCTCTTGCTATTGTGCTAAGAAAAATATTCTGACACTCATTGAAATAGCTTAATTAAAACTTATAAAAATGTGTTGAATTCTTTTACACTTGTCAAGAAGATTGTTTTCCTTATTTTAACTTCCTACTTTTTCAAGTTACAGCCATTTTAATCTTAGTACTGTTTTAGTCTTCGTAGCTAAATATATGCATTGGAAGGTGAATCTTGCGGATTCCTTGAAATTCTTGGTTTCATCTTCTCCACCATATACCTCTGTTTGGCGGAGAAATATCTTTGAAGCATAAACTAAGGCTAGATTTTATTTTCCCTTGTTCCCTTCTAAGAATTGAAGAATAATTGGAACAATAAGCTTATGTTGTCTAGTTCTCACTGTACGGCTTTAGTGAATTGCTATTACTTTTCATAAGAAGGCAGACTGTACAGTGGTTACCCACAGGGCCTGTGTTTCTGATGAATGGCAAGTGTGGGATGCCTCCGTCATTAAAAACTCCGGGCAAAATCTATTCCTAGAAACGCATGCTGATGCTCACAGGCAGTGGTGCATAATAGTAAGAAACGAATAAGAATTATCTTTTTTTTCTACAGCACATCCATTTCAAGTTTCCATAAGGGTGTATTTTAGGTTCACTGATTTCTAAATGCTGTATCATATCAACATCTAGTTTATTAGTCTCTTTTCAGACTTTCTTAAGCTGTGAGAAACCTAAATGTCATCTAATCCAGTTTTATAAAATGTTTGGGGATTTTAAATTATACTGATGCTCAAACCCACTCATACAAACCCTGGTCATTGGACTTGGGCAGAAAATATTTTTTTAAAGCTCTCAGGTTAATTTTAATATGCCTGCAGGTTTGAGAGCCTTGATTCTAGTCTAATCTCTTTATTTCACGGAGGGGGAAACTGAGGCCCAGAAAAGTAATTTGACTTACCCAAGATGACCAAGGAAATCCCTATAAATTTTAGTAAGACCCACCCAGTTCCACAGCAAATTTCTTGTAATATAAGGGAAAAAAGCATCCTCTTAATCAGCATCATTTTTATCTAAGACTTTTTTTATCTATATCAGCAAATATTAGCTCAAAGTTTATTTCAAGTTCATATTACTGCTAAACATACACTTTATTATCTTACCATATAAATATATATAAAATTCGAGTTAGTAAATATATTTCAGAAATACCAAGTTCAAAATTAAAATTATTTCATGTCTAAATATAATGTGAAGCCTTTTAATGATGTAATATGCATTCCTTTTTTTCACTAGTATAAATTAGGATTCAATCATATTTGTCGATCAAACGGCATCCCACATAATAACTGAGAGAGCTCATAAGTAGGTTTGTTGCCTGTTTTACATATGATGAAGAGTATGAGGGAAAAAAGTAAAAATAGCAGAAAACCAAAAAGGTGAGGAGGATTGTTTACAAATAATGAAGTAACAGTCAAAATTGTGTGATTTTGTTTGTCTTCCAAAATGAACCTCTTCTAGATTAACAGGGCTATCACTGGTGGTGAGTTAAAGTATTTTTTAAATAGATTTTACCAAATCCTGCTGTAGTCATGTTTCTCTTTGTAGAATTACAATATAAGTAAAGTAAAAAACTAAAAATTAACTTATGTATTTGACCTATGGAAAAATAAGAAAACAGTTAAATACAAGCATCCACAATTAACTTATATTTTCAAAATTTCCCTTTCTCTTTCAAAAGAAGAACGTACTGTAATTTAATATTATATAATGCAGTATATCATGTTATCATGGAAGTTTCTGTTTTTCACATATCCTATTAATACGCTTACTAGTCACCAGAAATACAGACATCAACAACCCAGGACAGTGAATCTCTCTACTAAGTGCTCCCTGGGGAAAAGCAGCAATTTGCATTATTGAACAAATGGATCACCTTATTAATGATGATAATGTTAATAACACCACCAGTATCTAATGTTATCTAAATCCTATGGTTGAAAGACTCAGAAGTGTCCAAAAGATACTTTCCTTTTTTGCTATGTTTCTAAATGTATCTCTCAGAGGGCTGGGGCTGTCTAATGACCCTTTCACTGGAACAAGGTCATTTTTAATGAACAAAAGTTAATTAGGCCCAAATGTATCTCTTTTGGTGCAACTGGTGCTATCACAATTTGAATAGTCTCAGACTGCTGGGCATAGGGAGGAAAAATTAGAAGTGTATCTCACTAGCAATGCCAATCTAGTATTTTTAATGAAAGAAACTCCATTGGGAGTGTAGGGAAAGGAATATGAAAGGCCTAGAAATTATTTAAGGGGAAAGAGGACAGGAAATTTGCAGAATGAGTATAAGAAGACGAAACAGTGGAAGTAGAATATATACTAAAAAATGATTATGGAAGATGTTTGAATGTGAATGTTTAACACAGATTCCAAAGCATCTCTGACAATGATTGTTGATACTAATTAAACACACACACACACACACACACACACACACACGTACACACAACGTTGAAACAGAAGCCCTTCAACAGTCTCACTTAATCCATATGTCAGCGTAACCTTGATCAGATTCAACTGAGTTTATTTGTTCACTTATTACTACCATATGTTAACAAGCTTGCCTTTTCTGTTCCTTCTAAACATTAGTCATGTCATTTTTCAGTTGAATCTTCAGATTGACCTAGCCGTTATTTACCAAAGGAATATGATTATCTATTAATAAGAATGAGGGAACTAAACAGAGAATGAAGATGGATTTTTATATAATAATAGATGTGGAAATATGAACTAGTTTATGACAAGAGATTGAACCTTATACAGTTGCTCTTTTTTGGCAAAAAATTCTCAGTTACCAGCAATTCTGTGTGATTCAGCACATGAAGGGGGATAACTCATTTTGAGAATAACAGAAATACACAAAGACATACCAAATCACCTATGATTTAATTCTATAAGAAAGACATATCAGCACATGTCTTGACAAAAAAGCATTTCATAATAAGCTTTCTTTCAAAGAAGTTGTAAGTAGCTCCTCTCACCAAGCCAATTTTGCTGACTATGACATCAAATTTCCAGTATTCTCCAGATTCCTTTGAATCAGCACCTGGTATACTGCCTCTTCCTCCTCTTATCTGCAGCCCTCTAGAGTCATTGAAAAGCAACTCTCCAGCCGCCTGCTCTCACGATCTGTCTGCCTTCCAGCACAGTCATGTTTTTACTCTTACTATTTCATGGAGAAACTTCACCTGCGAATTCTTGAATTCTGGTGTTTCTTATATCCAAAGCAACAGAAGTAGGAAGTGTATTTTTTAAAAAAAAGCAAAAATTAAGAAAAAAAATCAAATGTACGCAATTGCAATATATTTTCTTAAAAATGTGAATTTAGAGATTTGATATAAAACTTTGAGAACTGTTATTAATCCTGTGGTTCATTTTACAGCACCCTTTAGAATTGATATGAAGAGTGAAGGTGAGGGCCATGATAGACTATGGAGGGTAGACTGGACAAAAAGATCAAATTTTTTTTCACATTTGAAGAAGAAGATGCATATAAATGGTAACATTTTGAATAAGCAGGGAGTGAATAAGCAGGGATTCTAAGTGAATCAATTTTACTAAAAATGTCTAATTATTTCCTTTATGCTTTCAGTATTAGCAAAAAAATTATAGAATGCAGGAAAAAAACATAAAGTATGTGATAATATTTTCAAACTGTCCCATGCCATGATTAAGTGGAAATAAAAGAAAAAAATATTATCTTACAGGAAGAGATTTTAAATAATTTCAAATTTGATTTAGAATTGGGAAAAATAATGACATATAAGAATAGAGCACAGGGTATCATTTCTAAACTAGATTTTTTCTGCCTATATTGGTTTCTGTTGGTAAATTTCATCATATTACCTACCCACTCAGTTATTGGATTTCTCATATTTAAAGTTAATAGGTCAAAAACTCAAGACTCCCTTAACAGTTCACAAATTTTGAGTATTATTCTAAGCTATATAAGCAAAGCCATTTTAAATTACTCACCGTTGTTATTTTGATCAAGCGTATTTTTTATTGATATGCATTTGTTAGGAAATTCTAACAGTATTAAATAAGGTACTTTATTATTTTCCATTGACTATTCTCAAAAGACTAACATGTTGGGTTTCTCAGAAAAACTCAATAGCACATCAGGAAAGAAAATAATCTGTGTAAATTTATCTTGAAAGTTACTATCTGTAATGTGGATTATTTGTTGCTCCACAAAATAAAAGGCTGACATTTATGGTTCTTAAATCAATCCAATATTAGAAAATAATGTTCTTTGTAAATCCAGGTAGAGAACAGTGCTGAATTCTCCAACGTATATTAAGGTTTTTATATACTTTATCTAGCTATTTATTTCCTGTTTACAACAACAGACAGAGTACAGTTGTCAAAAATATTTTGTGTAGATTTTATAACTTGTTTTAGTACATGTGACTTCATGAATCCATATATTTTTCCTGAAAAGCCCTCTGTCTAAGACTCTGCACTTGACATTTTGGTGATATGACTGCATTCCATTGCTATGTGATAGTAAGAAACACAAGAAGTATAATTGCATTCCAATAAAATATATCATTAGCATGATAATAAGGGTCTCCTTATTAAATAAAAGGTAATAAATAGATAAAAGGTAAAGAAGAACAAGAATGCCAGGAGCAAAAGTAACACAATTGGATATGAGAGATTTCTGATCTTGGTCTTCTAGGATAGATATGCCCAAATAGAGAATAATGAGCAAGGAGTGCATATTAAATGGAGGAAGTCCTGAGACAGATAAATAAACATCCTGAGACAAGAAAAACCTGGCCTGAGTGACAATGTAATGCAGTTACCAGTACGGACTTGACTTAGGTAGCTTGGTTCAGGTCATCCCTTTGATCAAAATGGTATGGCATTGAGCCACGTTTTTAAACATCAGTTTTCTCATTCCTCAATTGGTCTCATTTGGTGATAATAGTGTGACAACTAAATTCAGTCATATTACAGAATTAAGGTGATTGGATAGTGTCTGACATTAATTAATAATTAATTGCTATTAGCCATCATTACCATTTAATGGAGAAACTTAGAAGACATTTGCTGTGAAAATGTTGAAATGCTAGTCTAAAGAGTTTGGTATTTCATCAAGGTTGCCTAGAAATGAGACTTTTATTTAAAAAAAAAGATTTTATTTATTTATTTGACAAGAGAGAGCAGAGAGAAGAGAAAACAAGCAGGAGGAGAGGGGGAGGGAGAAGCAGAGGGAGAGGGAGAAGCAGGCTCCCTGCTGGGAGCAGAGCCCAAGGCGTGCTCTCTTCTGGGACCCTAATATCATGACCTGAGCTGGAGGCAGATTCTTAACCAACTGAACCACCCAGGTGCCCTGAAACTTTTAAAACTTTTAATTGGAAATTTTAATTTGCGTTAACATGTATTAGTCATTAAGACTATAGCAGAGTGGGTAAAGGAAATAAAAAGAAAAAAAAAGGCTCAGCAATACTGGTGAATAAGAATGCATAGGCACCTGCAAATGGACCATGATGAGAACTTGGAGTCAGGGCTGACTCCAAAATTTAGAATGAGAACGACTGAAGGGAAAGATCCTTGACAGAAAAAAAGGAAATCATAATGAGGAGCTGGTTTTGGCAGAAAGGCAATGATTTTAGTCTGATATATTTATGTTTGAGATGACATGTCAATGTCAGCTTATCTGCCAAATTAAGTTGGAGATGTGTTTTCATTGTGTCAAGTTACTTTCACCATATTTGTTGAAGCCTCATGATAGACATGGGACACTATACAAACAAAACTGGAAAAAGAATCTTATTTTATAGTTGGAAAGTTAAGGAAATTGAGACGCAGTGAGATGAATTACCTGCAGAGCCAGGTTCCCTAACTCCCAGGACATTATCTTTCTATTCCATTTTGTGACTATATGGAGAACAATATTAGGATCTATGAGAATAATCTCAAATGTTAGGAAACATGACCTCAGTTAAAGGTAACCTCATGGTCAAGTGTGCCTACTGCTTTAAGGAAAATTTTTAAAGAGAAACTATAAAAGAGACCATATCCAAATGTCATTACTTAAATAAATTATATAAAATTGCATTTTCTCTACCTTAGAAGAAACTCATTTAGTAAATATTTAGGAAAATTTGCAATTAAAATAGATCTATTAAATGAGGTAAAGAGTTTGTTAACTTAAATAAGGAAGTAAACTGAAGCAATCTTGTATTATCCGAAATTGAGTTTATTTGGGAATAACAGAATTGTAATTCAGGATAAGCATGCTCTAGGAAGCTCCAGGCAAAGCAGTTGAGGGTTGGGGGCAAGCTGCATTTATGGGCAGGTAGCACCAAGATGGGGAAGTCCAGCCAGAGTCCAAGCAGGAAATTCACTGGCTTGAGGGGGGGGGGGGGGAATTTTTAGATGTTCAGGGGTTGGAAGATAAAACTTTTTTCTTTAAATGAAGCATTTATGGGAAATCAGTTTCTCAATTCTTAAGTTCTATTCTTCTGAGGGTTGTATGCGTGAACTTCTCCATTTCATTTTCTCTGGTTTCATTTTAGAGTGAAATCCTTTCACAAATTAAAAACTTCATACTTTAGGGGCTCCTGGGTGGCTCAATCAGTTGAGCATCCAGACTCTTGATTTTGGCTCAGGTCATAATCTCAGAGTTGTGAGACTGGGCCCCATGGTGTGCTCTGCGCTGGGCTGAAAGCCTGCTTAATATTCTCTCTCTCTCCTCTGCCCCTCTCCCACTTCCCTTTTTTCTCTCTCCCTCTCTAAACAAACAAACACACAAACTTCCAAAAGCTGGATTTTTATGTGCAAAGAAATGTGATGCTATCTTTTTGGAACAATGGGGATGATGTTTCAGTAGTTCTGTGTTTAGGCTTATTCATGAATATTTTTTTAGATGTTCTTCAGGTGATTCTTACCTACCAAGAATATTGAGAACCATTGTACCCTGGGAAGATGGAGACCTTCCAGATAACCTGAATTTTCATTAATTCCATCATGGGTGACTATTAAACAGGGGGAAAACAAAATACCCTCTTTCTCAAACTATGTAGTTTAGCACCAAAGGACAATAGTTCAAATGGTTACCAAGGTTACGTTAGGAATGTTTTGGAAAGTCTAAAGTCTGATAATTATGTCATAAAATGCTAAGCTCATTAAGTGTCTGCTATACCTAGACACATACTTGTGACTCTCTGGCATCTTATCTTATTATAAACTGTATTTCCCTTGGCATTCTTTATGACCTCACCTAGGGTCATGAAAACTCCTCACTAATCTTGTAATCTAAGTATTCACGGGATTCGCTCATCCACACTTCTTTTCTTAAGTGTTTCTACTCTTTCCTCTGACATCTTTGTAATGTGATAAATATGTGCATTATGTGATTACTTTCTTCATCTACCACTTCCTCCTGAATATCCTGGGACTCTAAAAGGACACAATCTATGATAGACTGAATGTTTGAGTCTCTAAAGACTCATATGTGGAAGTTCTAACCTCCAATGTGACAGTCTGAGGAAATGAGGGCTTTCGAAGGTCATTAGGTCATGAGGGTAGAACCCTCATGAATGGGATTAATGACCTTATAGAAGGAATGCCAGAGAGCTCTCTCATCCTCTTTCCACCATGTTGAAGACAGAACTAGAAGTCAGCAGTCTGCAAACCAGAAGAAAGCTCTTCCTAAAATCTGGCCACACTGGCACCCTAATCTCAGACATCCATTATCCATAACTGTGAGAAATAAATTTCTGTTGTTTATAAGCCTCCTAGTCAATGGTATTCTGTTACAAAAGCCCAAGTTGACTAACACAGAGCCCATACAGAATAAGTTGTTATTCTCCAAGGTCAGCCACTCCTCAGGGATCTCACAAGCACTTCAGGGAAGGAGAGTTATTATAACTCCTATGTGTAGGCCATGTCTGGAACCTGTCACACGGATACCTGAGACTCCTACAGTACTTCTTTGGAGCCCATGCATATCCAGGCTCTAGAGAAGTATGGTGGTGAGTCACTATGCAAGTTTCTAGAGAAGAACATTTTAGTAGAAGGTACAAGTACAAAGATTTTGAGGCAGGATGATACCTATCATGCTGAAAAAATGTAAGTATGCTTAGAGTAGATTCCAGTGGGATGTCAACACCAAAGGAAACTACACAGATATGTGAAAAGCATGGATGAGGTAAAGGAGTAAAATCCTGAATACGACATTGAACTTGAGCGTGAGCATTCTAGGTAAACCATTTTTTGGAGAGTATAAGTCAGAAGAATTTAGTAGTTTCACATGTACTTACAGCAGCATCAAATTCTTAAATAACACAGTAAAAGGTCCATCTAGTTAGAGTGAAGAACATAGTTTTCTAGAATGTAGATGTGGCTCTTGTAAGATGGGCATGGCCAGGCATTTATTGGTCTAAGTAAAAATTTGCTAAGAATGGGAAATAAGAATCTTTCTCTTTGGGGTTTAACAGTTTTAATTTAAATACAGAGTCAGGAAAACCTTATAAAATTATCTGTATTATGTCGTTTGGCCCTGTTTTCATCATTTAAATCTAAACCAACAGGGCCAAGGAGTCTCTTGTGGTTATCCGAGGGCCTACAGGATCCAGCACAAGTCTCAACCCTTTCTGGTGTTTCCGATGACAAGATAGTCAGGCTGTCTTCAGAAAGTCTGTCCTCATTAGCTAGAGAGAAATGCACCAGCTTTGGACTGAGGGGTGGGCTTAAAGAAATAACAGATGGCAAGAGAATGGAAAATGAGAAGAGTTCTGGTTAGAAGGGAGGTAAACAAAGGTAGAAAGAGAAAGTTATCCTATGGCCTTTGTGGTCACCTTCTCATAGGGTGTGTTGGTATCATTTCTGAGCGATAAGGGATTATAGGTAGAAGACCAGACATTGAGACAGAAGGGCAAAGCAAAACCCTGGAGTCATGTTGTTTAAGCTGTAATTGGTTTTATCACCTGATATCGGGTTTTGTCATTCCTGCAAATACAATATTAAACACTCCTTAAATTACATTTACAATACTTGAAACCATTCCAGACACATTTTTGTCACCTTTGTAACCCTTGAGGTTTACAGTGGAGGAAATATAAGGCATTGAGTTAGCACTAATGGAGAGCTCTTTTGAGTGCAGATGTGAAGACATGTGTGATGTTAGCCACCATGATTAGACGTGGTCTAAAAGCTATTAAGTAATCAAATGTTCATAAAATAAAGGTATGTATTATCACCATAGATTATACACACACACACACACGATTTTCTTTTTACTTTTAAAGCTCATGTTGTGTATAAATGCCTTGATTATGAACTTTGGCAACTTCCTTAGCATGTATGCTAATTCCTGTGAGCATTTATCTGTATGGATATTATGTATCTACTAACTCTAACTTTAAAATAAGAATATTATTGATCATATCTCATGTATAATTTAGTGTCTGTCATATGGTAGATAAATTAACACATGTATATTGTTACATGGAAAAATATATAAATAATGCATTTATTAGTTGGAGGATATCTGGCAAAAACTTGTGAACCAAACACATATTTAACCCAAGTAAATTAAAAGAGAATCACACACTTACGAATTAATGCTTTATAGGAAAATGTACATATGCATGGTAAAATGTTAAAATAAAATGTTAAAAAAAGGAAATTTTTCTAAATGCTGTGTGTCTAATTTTTAAAATTTAATTATATCTACCTTATAGAAAATTGACAAAGTATTATTAAATAATAAATTCAGGCTAATAAAACCTTGTACAATTCCTATCATATGTGTGATGTGAGAAGGAGTAAATAAAGCATAGTTTCTATGTTCATGGCCCTGAGAGGCTACAAAGGCAACAGAAAGTATTCAAACTATTTAAAAATGTCCATCAAAGATATAGATAGATAGATATAAGATATCGATAGATATAAATTGATAGATATGAATATAAATATATTTATTGGATAATGAAATTATATAAACCTTCATTAGCTTCCTAATCTATAATCATACACAACATAATAGAATTTAATGTTCCTTGTTTGGCATTTTTATCTTTGAACTATCAGCTCTCAGATTTGTTATTTAGGAAATAACTGCTTGTGGTTTAAGTAACTGACACATACCACGATCTTCCCAAGGAGAAGCATTTTGGTTCTAAAATGATATTGAATTCATTATCACCAGCACTTGATATTTTTAAGTAATCTTTGCCTCAACATTACAAAAACCATTTTATAATCATACATTTTGACAGAAGTTTTCAACATTTTGAAAATTTCCTAGTGCCTGAAAACAACTGAATAGACCCAGGAACATTTACATTACCTCAGGATAATCTCAGCCTTAATGCTAACCACTTAGTGGTTTATGATTTTAAAAAGGCACTCCATTCCATTTAAACAATTTGATTTGTTTTTCCTCTCTTATTGACTGTTTAAAATGTTTCTTGGTCAGTGGTTTGGCCCTGTCCTGCTGACAAATTAGAGATAGTTAGAGACAGCAAACATACAACATAGAGCTAATATGCTGCTTTTATAGAGATAACATTCGCAATTTATTTCAAGAAAACTTTCTTATTTCAATGGCTTTTCCAGTAGTGGGGATGGTTTTGCAGTGAAAATTTCCCTCCCACTTTATCAGTTTCCTTTGTAAGTGTATAAGCAAAATAAAGCTGGAAACAACCCTTGTGCCCATGAAGTACATTGTCTGTCTTAATATTGGTCTGTCTGACACACAGATTTAACCTCCAAATGGGCACTGCTCTACTTTATGAAACTCAGTTGAGGCAGTATCATTTTCTTAAGAACCATTTTCCCCAGGTATATCCTGTTTCTCTCAAGACTTGGACATCTGAGGACTCTCAGTCTCTGCTTCTCACCTTTGTCAAAGGGTCTTGAACAAACATTTTACATACATATTCATTTTACTGAGCATGTCAGAAATGAGTAAAGATGGAGGTAGTAGAGCCACTTATTTATTTATTTTTTAAAGATTTATTTAATTATTTGACAGAGAGAGAGATCATAAGTAGGCAGAGAGGCAGGCAGAGAGAGAGGAGGAAACAGGCTCCCTGCTGAGCAGAGACCCTGATGTGGGGCTCGATCCCAGGACCCTGAGATCATGACCTGAGCCGAAGGCAGAGGCTTTAACCCACTGAGCCACCCAGGTGCCCAAGAGCCATTTAGAAGGTAATTGTGAAAATCCAGACAAGAGATGGCTCAAACCTCTCTTATTTAAAACAGTAGAGATTAATTCAACAAAAACACATCCACTACCTAGATGGTAAATACTGTTTTACACTTTGATTATCCCCTAGTTAAATATAAACAGAAAGCATAAAAAAAGCAATTGTTATATTTAAACTGCTTACTTTCCAGTAGACGTTTATAGACAGAACATGTAACAAGTTAGTTATACAATATGTTCAGAGAGAATTAATGCTGGAGGGGGAAAAGAAAACATGGGGAGGGCGTTTGCCATACTCAGATGCATAGTCAAGGATCGTGATGTTGGAAGGAGGTAGGAGAGTGAGCTCTACTCATTCCTGGCAGGGAGGAATAGGGATCCGACAGAGGAAGTGCAAATGCTCAGAAGTGAGAGCAGGATACATGTATCTGGAAAGCAAGATGGCAAAATGGCTGACACGAAGAGGAGTTAGTGAGAGGTTAGTTCAGGGAATTGGGAGTGGAGAGTCAGACTATTCTGAGCCTTCTATCTTCTGATTTGAAGGACTTTAAATTAAATCTGAGTGAGAAGCCCCTGAAGGTTGGAGTAGAAACCTGAAAAGAAGGCACGGTTGCACTTAATTGTATGTTAAAAAAATTTACAAAATATATGAAAGCCTTGACAATGCTTTGGAAAGAGTTGAATGGTGACCCTGAAAGCCTTTGTCCCCACTGAGGTTTACTGGTTATCTTACCGGTATAATGAAAAGATTTAGACTTCATGTTTAAAATATAATAGCAAAATACAAAACATCACATATCACTGGAGAAGCACTTGATCTTCCTCCCATGGTGAAAAGCAGAAGTATCTAGAAAACTATAGGGCAATAAAGTAAAATGCAATTCTTTCTCAGCAAATACTGCTTTAAAAGTAATTGAAAATATTGCTGCAACTTTGAAGGGAAGAGCATTAGAACGAATTAGTCTGTGTGGGTGATTTGCTATATACCAGATGAGAGTACAGATATTTCTAAGATGAATCAACTCAAGGTATTTGCTGGATTCTCCTTCAATAAGGAAATAAATGAAGACTTACTTTTTCTATGAGGCACTAAAAGAAAGATATATCAGAGACATATATAATCTCAACAGTAAATGACTTCTCCAATAAAAACTGTATTTTAGGAAAAAATTGTATACATATAACCAGTGATTGAATACTTACACGGCATGAATTTTTAAAAAGAAAGATATATTGACCAAATATTGTATGCAATAAGAAACTATTACTTTCCTACTTAGTGCTATAGACTGTGGGTACATTTTGTAGGTGAAATATACAGATATAAATGACTTTTTATTTAACAAGAGTCATGCTTTGGATAATATCCTATAAGCAGACATTATATCTAAGTTTAACAAGGAATGCCTTTTATGTTAGCTGACTGATTTTACTTATTAGACCATGCGATGTAAAATGTTAAAATAATAGATCTACCACCATGCCCTGAGGGTCAGTAATTCTGACTCAGTAGGACAAATTGAGGGATAATATTGCAGAGCTAAAAATCCTCTGTGGAACATCCTACACTTCTTATTTTCTTCGATCCAGCTGGAATTGGTTTAGCTTCTGTGTTAGAAAAGTAAAAGTATCTTTTAGATATATTCTTAAAGATGACATAGGACTACTTTGAATGATTCCTTGTACATGTAAATAAATATATTTGGAGTGATCATTTGAAATTTCCCTTTCAAAATGAGTATAATTTTTGCTACAGGCTTATTTTTAACAATTCTTTAATAAATATTACTTTTTTATACTATAATAATCTGAGCTTGACTTGCTTCCTTTCTTCCTTCTTCCTTCTTTTTCTCTTTCCTTTCTTCTCATTATTTTTCCTTTATCCGTTCCCTATCTACATATTTCATTTCCCTTTTATGGTCTATTCTTAAAAAAAATAATAATTCTAAAAAGATCCAGAGGAAATTTCTGCAGAGATGCTAGGTTGCCTGACATCCCTCACCCCTCAAAAATGACCATATATGAAAGATGCTAATATGTTTATGTTGCATGCCAAAAGGGACTTTGCAGATGTGATTAAGGATCATGAGGTAGGATGACTGGTATCCTGAAATGTAATTGAAGGCCAATGAAGTCACAAGTTTCATAAAATAGGGAAATAAGATCAAGTCAGAAAGTAAGAGATGTGAAGACAGAAGCAGAGTTTAGAACACTGGGAGGAAGCCCCATAAAGCAAAGCAGGCAGAAGGTCTCCAGAGGCTGAAAAAGGCAAGGAAGCAGATTCTTTTCTAGAACCTTCCGGAGGAACACATTTGCACCAAGACCTTGATTCCAGGACTTCTGGTATCCAGAATTATAGCATAATAAATTTGTGTTGTTTTAACCTACCAAATTTGTGTTAATTTTTATAGCACTAATAGGGAACTAAGACAGATAGCTCTGTATATGGAGCAAATGCATGTATGTTTGAGACCTTAGTAATACTAGGGCATGCTAAGAAATTCACTATAGTGGGGTGCCTGGGTGGCTCAGTGGGTTAGGCCTCTGCCTTCAGCTCAGGTCATGATCTCAGGGTCCTGTGATGGAGTCCTGCATCGGGCTCTCTGCTCAGTGGGGAACCTGCTTCCTCCTCTCTCTCTGCCTGCCTCTCTGCCTACTTGTGATTGCTCTCTCTCTATCAAATAAATAAATAAAATATTTAAAAAAAAAAGAAATTCACTATACCTAGTGTGTTGAATGAATGCAGAAAAATAAATTAATTAACCTTAACTTGGACATTTCTTGATCTGGCCAGTGACTCTGCTTTGGGTTCTCCAATACAATTTTTCTAACTTATTTTATTTAACTGGTTATTTTTCTGTGTTCTCTGATCTTCCATGAACTCACTGTGGATTAGCAGTGTTGTTTTGCTTAGTTATACCCCTAGTACCCCTAGGCCTCAATTAAGATGTTTTTAAATGACTGAAATAATGTATTTCAGTTTGCTGTCAGAGTGGGTCAAAATATTTATATTGTATATCAGAAGTACTAAAAGTGTGCTATTTCCTAGAATAAATATCTTTTTTTAAAAGATTTTATTTATTTACTTGACAGAGAAAAACACAGTGAGAGAGGGAACACAAGCAGGGGGAGTGGGAGAGGGAGAAGCAGGCTTCCCTCTGAGCAGGGAGCCCAATTTGGGGCTCAATACCAGGACCCTGGGATCATGACCTGAGCCAAAGGCAGAGGCTTAATGACTGAGCCATGAAGGCTCCCCAGATATCTTTTCTCAGTGACAGGGAGGACGTTTGATCTTGCCAATGAAAAATTTTTTACTTGAAACTTTATCATTTCTTATCTTTCAGGAGTCCTTCTCTTTCCATCTACCTTTCCAAAATGGCATCAGGATCTCTGGGTTTTCTCATATCACTGGAAGTGCTATGCTGTCTCATCCTGGCCCCAAGACCTCTCTATGGTCCTAGAAACAGTATTCAGTTTTATCTCAGGAAGTTTGCTTGCTCATCATGACCAATGCCTAATGATTCCCTTGTGGCAACTCACTGTAGCTGTCACTAGTGCTCCTGTGTTTCCAGCCTAGTGGTGGCCCTTCCTTGTCCACGTATCTATCTACTCATCCCACTCCTCCTCATGTGGACTTTTCCCCCACGATCTTCCATCCAGTATTCTCAGCTCTACTATCTTTACCCCACAGGGGGGTAGGGGATGGTTTGATGATTTATCTGTTGTGTTATTGTCTAAGGAAAAAGAGGGGGACTACTTCAGGCACATCTGTATAAGTACTTTCCTCAGAATCAACATTCTTATGCTCACATATCATATTATTGTTAGGACAACTCTAAGATTCTTTGAGAAGAGCACAGTCTTTCAGCATTGCAGGGGAGGAAGGGAGAAAATAGCTTCCTAGTCCTATAACCAGTTGATTTTCATCCAAACCCCTGGCTAGATCTGGGAATAAAGACTGATCTAAACTTTTGTCTTTTCTTTTTCTCTCCTTGTCCCACCATCTTTTAGCCACGAAAATGGTATTTATTTATCTCGTCTCTTTCAACTGAATGCTCTCTGAAACTCTATACTTTTTCAGTCTCCCTTTAGACTAAAACAGCAATGAAAAACAAAACAAAACAAAACAAACGACAACAACAAATCTCTATGGTCTGAGAAAACTAAGCTCTTATCCTAACATATAAACAATTCCACTTTGGGAATTCTGAGAAATCTTCCTTCTCTCTCCTCAAAAAATACCTGAAACATCAAAAGCATATGCTTTTAGGGTATTTTCTTGCCTGGAATTTTAGTACACCACCCAATGCTATCTTGATATTCAGAGAAAAGCAATGACCTCCCCATTAGCAGACACACCCTGCCCTTCTCATAAAGCATGGAATACCTTTTATTTTATGGCTAATGAAGCCTTAAATCAGGTAGGATCTAGATATTCCCTGGATCGAAAATATTGTGGTTTAACATCTTCCTTCTATACGAGCTTTATTTTGAAGGTGGTTGAAAGTTATTGAAGGATACTTAGCAGGGGAATGATATAGTCATACTGCAGTTTCAAAAATCACTGTCAGTGTGTTGGAAGGTGTTAGTGGATCAGTATAGCCCTGGAGGCAGGGATGACCCATTCAATGCCAGATCAGTGATCCAGGTGGGAAGTAAGAAGGCTGTAACCTTAGACTATGATGCTTCAGATGGAGGGGAGAAGGCAAACTCAAGCTGTAATTTAGAGATAATGTAGTAATTCAATGAATATAGCAGAAAAAGAGCAGTGGAAGTATCTCTGATAATTCTTCAGCTTTATGTCAGTTTTCGTTATAGGAAATGGAGGAAGAAGGGTTAAAAAATACCCAATTATTATCAAGTAGCCTTTCGATATGTGCATTAACAATGTGGGAATGGAAATCCAGGTGTAGACTGAGAAATGGGATTTCAGCAGGAGATGTGAAGACAGAAAATATAAGTGTATAGAAGAAAATAACTTTAAATTCAAGGAATTAATTCATAGCAAAAATTATTTTTTATACTGCTATGGAGAAAAGAAATTTCCTTCTTTTAAATAGTGTGAACACCAGCTGTTAAGTGGCAGAAGTCAATAAGCAGACAAATTTGACATATATTTACTCTGCACAAGTATGGAAACAGTTATCTGCCACTTTTTTATATCTTTATTCTCTTTTGCATAGTTTCCATAACTCTATTATTTCCTTCTGCACTTACCCCCTTCCACTTTTCTTCTGCTCTTACCCCCTTCCCCTTTCCTTTGTAAGCATGAAGTATTTATGACATGAGCCAAGGTAATTGCATGTTAGAAAGTATTACAATCCGATCTCGGAAGCTAAGCAGTGTCGGACCTGGTTAGTACTTGGATGGGAGAAAGTATTACAATCCAGGTACTCCCCGCTTTCCACATAAAGACACATCCGTCGCTAGGTTTGCAGACATGGGTCCACTTTATAGGCTTAATAGCTATGCAGAAATCTAGGTAACTAGCTCATTTCATGTGAAGATTTTCCCCTCATTTTTTTTTTGTGTGTGCAGTCTGGACTGCGTGAAGTTACACTGGCTAACAGGTCCTACATAAAAGACATTTGAAGAAATTTTTGAAAATACAAGCATTTCTCAAAGTTTTACAAAATGGACAAGTTCACTGAATGTACCCATACTTACTAATTAATAACATTCATCAAGCTCAGTGCATATGCAACCAAATACTTTATGATATACAGAAGAAAAGAAGTGGTTATTTCGAAATTTGACACAAAATTATTTCTTAAATTTGACACAAAATTACTTAAGATTGGTATTGTATTGGTAACCAAAAATGAAATGAAAGGCAATTTTTTAACCTTTAATATTTGTGGCATTTACTTTAATATTGAACAAGTTTAGTAATTGCATATTGTAATTGAGTGAATATAATTCTCTGCCACTGTAATACAATCACTATAATTTCTCATGGTACATTTAAATGGGTGCCTTTATTATGAGAATCAATCAAAGAAAATAAGAAACAGATCACACACACTTTATTAGTCAAAAAATTGGAAAGGCATTTTATATTTTAGGTTTAGAGGAAGCATAATTTGATGACATTTGAATGTTCCCTCTATTTAGGACTTTGTCATGAAAATTGCCCTATTTTCTATGCACATTAAATGTTCTTTCAGAGAAAACATAAAATATTCCTGGATAAGTTCCCAGGTGCTGTTAAATAAGTCCATTCTGCCTTGTAATTTGTACATCGTTGTCTCACGTGGTGTTATTTGTGTTATTGATGGGCCCATTCATTCTCAGTTGTAGGCTTTCTGTCTTTGTAAATTCTTTAGATGATCCTGCTTATAATTACCCTTATGCTGAGCCCTTTCACTGTTATCTGAAGAAAGTTTTATAAATCACATTATGCATACACAGCAGCATTGCCGTGTGTGGACTCTATTCTGTTCCATGTCTGAAGCTCATCTGAATGTTGAAAAGAGGAATAAGAAATAGCCAGTGGCCAATTCATCTCCATATCTTTCTTCTGAAGGTGATTTCAGGGAAGCTTTCTATCCTATTTAATAACCTCCTTGGAACAACCTTATTGTTTAGGGGCACATTCATCCCTGTCTAATTTGCCTTAAATATTATGATTAGTCAACCAAAATTTTATGTGGATAGCAGTGACATTTCTAGATTTACTATGTCTGGAAGAATGACTTTCACATGTGTAGTATTCTCTATGTTAGCAGAGATTTCAATTGGCTTAGAACTTTATAATCTGCGGAAATACTTTCAGTTTTAAGAATTATAGGGCTTTCAATTTATTTATTAACTTCATTACTTGCAACGTTGCAATTAACTTTTTTATTTCTTCTATTTGAAAGATAAAAAATAACTCTTCTGTGAAAACCATTATTCATTTCTTAGTATCTTTATAGTTCAGGTTACCAGAGTTCTAACATCTTTTAGCTAAGGTCCGCCTGAAAGAGCTTCATCGTTTACTCATTCTTCTGGGATCCTATGGGATGTGGGCATGCAGAGAATGGTTGAAAGTATGTTTCTTACCTTTCCCAAAAATCTACTGAAACACTAAACTAAAATATAATTAAAACAGAGGAAGCTGCTTTGATTAAACAACTAGATCAATCATAATATTTTAGATATGGGAATGATATTTTGATAAGATTTTGTTCAACATTATCTTAGGTATATTTAGCAGAAGATTGACTTTACCAGATCTTATTAATACAAGATACAAGGAAGGATGTCTTTCTTAGTTGCATGTATTTCAATAAATATATGATAAATAATGAAAAAATATACTTAACATATTTTATGAGCTTTAGATTCTTTAAAATACTTAAATATATTATATTGTAATTTCCAATACAGGAAATGTGATAGGAAATATTTCCCAAAGCTAGTTTTTTAAAAGAGACTATTCAGTGATTCATCTGGCAAAAGAAACAACAATATATAACAATATCTAGCTTTGTATAAGAAAAGAACTGAGCCCAGAGAGGCTTAGTAATGTGTGTGTATTACCTAACTCATTACTGGTGGAATTAAGTTGGTACCTAGCCTTCTTGAATCCAATGTTCTGGACTCTCACCTGTGTCCCTTTATTCTTAGTAAATTTGTTATTCTTAATAAATTTTAATTAATTTTTTAATTAATGAACGATGCATGGAGTACTGAGTGTATACCATGTAGTGGACACATTGCCAGACTCTGGATATATTATGATTTAAAAAAAAAAAATGAAGGGCGCCTGGATGGCTCAGTGGGTTAGGCCTCTGCCTTCAGCTCAGGTCATGATCTCAGGGCCCTGGGATCGAGCCCCGCATTGGGCTTTCTGCTCACTGGGGAGCCTGCTTTCCCTCTCTTTCTGCCTGCCTCTCTGCCTACTTGTGATCTCTCTTTCTCTCTCTCAAGTAAATAAATAAAATCTTTAAAAAAAATGGAAAGAGAGATTACCTTGTTCTGCTTTTCACAGACCTTAAAGTATAGTGAAAGATGTGGGAAACTAACTCTTGCTGCTGTAGAAAAAATTACCAGAAGCTTGGTGACTTAAAATAATACAAATTTATTCTCTTACAGTTCCAGAAGTCAGAAGTCTAAAATCAGGTTTACCGGATTGGTGGAAATGTGCCCAGGAGGGTTGGCTCCTTAAGGTGCCGCTGAAGGAAATCCATTTGCTTGCTTTTTTTCAGTTTCCAATGGCTACCTGTAGTCTTTGGTTTGTGGATTCTTCCTCAAAATGTGTCACTCAGCCCTTGCTTCACATCACCATCTCCACTAACCCCAGTTCACCTTCTGTTCCTCTTAGAAAAGTCATCATGATTATATTAAGTTCATTTGAATAATCCAAGTGGCTAACCAACAAGTTAGCATGATTTCACTGTCACATGTAGGTGAAGTCATGCAGTATTTGTCTTATTTTATCTACTTATTTCATTTAGCACAATACCCTCTAGGTCCATTCATATTATTGCACACGGCAAGATTTCATTCTTTCTTATGGCCAGCTAATATTCCATGTAATATTTCTATGGCTAAATTGGATGTGTGTGTGTGTGTGTGTGTGTGTGTGTGTGTGTGTGTGTTTACCCCACATATTCTTTATGCATTTATCTAACAATGGACATTTAGGTTGCTTCTGTATCTTGGCTCTTGTAAATAAATAATGTTATGATGAACATAAGGGTGCACCTATCTTTTCAAATTCCTGGGCTTTTGTTATTGTTATTTTAGTTTATTTTATATATGTATATATGTATTTGTTATTTATCTGCTTATTTATTTTTGTTAATCCATCAAATTGGAAGTCTTCTCTCTATCCTTTGGGACTTTTTGTGTTCCTGTCTTAATGTACTTTCTTCTTTACATTATTGTAATTTACATCTGTTTTATTTCCTTTTAAATAGTATGTATTCTTTCTTTCCCTCCAGCCTTATCGAGATGTTATTGGCATATAACAATGTGTAAACTGAAAGTGTACAGGGTGTTAATTTGACTCGCTTATATATTGCAAAAAGATTACCATGATAACATTAGCTAACACCTCCACTGGGTTATGATATTACCATTTCTTTCTTTCTTTTTTTTTTTTGGATGTATGGTGAGAATTATTGAGATCTACCCTTCTATCAACTTTCAGGTATTTATTATAGTATTAACTATAATCACTATACGGTACATTAGATCCCCACAAGTTATCTGTCCTATAAGTGAAAGTTTGCAGCCTTTGATCAATATCTTCCCCACTCCCCAACTCTTGGTAACCACCTTTGTACTCTCTGTTCTTTTTTACCTGGCTTTTTAAGATTCTACATATAAGTGAGATTTTATAGTATTTGTCTTTCTCTGTCTGACTTATTTCACTTAGCATAATGCCTTCAAGTTTCATTCATGTTGTTGCAAATGGCAGGATTTTTTTTTCTTGTGATTGAATAATATTTCATTATATATACTCATAGCATCATATTCATCCATTCATCTGTTGACAAACACTTATATTGTTTCCATATCTTGGCTATTGTGAATAATGCGGCAACATACATGGCAGTTCAAATATTTCTTCTAGACCCTTATTTCATTTCCTTTGGATATATACCAAAGTGTATATGTTTTTTGAAGAGTAACATAATTTATTCATCTCAGTATTTCTTAAAGCACTGAGTACAGTGTTTTAGAAATAGGAGATGGTCGGGCGCCTGGGTGGCTCAGTGGGTTAAAGCCTCTGCTTTCAGCTCAGGTCATGATCTCACCGTCCTGGGATGGAGGCCCGCATCGGGCTCTCTGCTCAGTGGGGAGCCTGCTTCCTCCTCTCCCTGTCTCTCTGCTTGCCTCTCTGCCTACTTGTAATCTCTCTCTCTGTGTCAAATAAATAAATAAAATCTTAAAAAAAAAAAGAAATAGGAGATGGTCAACAAAGATTGGTGCAATTAATTAAATCAATGATATATAGGCTTATTAGCAATTTACACTGAAATTTCTATTTTTCAAGTAGCTAACAACAACTAAATGAGATGTAGCAAAGTGAAATGGATCAGAAATTGCTGTGGAACACAAAAGAAAAAAGTGAACATGAACATTAAATAGGATCACAAATAAAATTATCAAAAACAAATTTCATAGGGTTTAATAAGGTTGTTAGTAATGATAAATGCTAGTGAAATATCTCAAAATATCTTATGATCCACTTTTACCATTGGATGAGTGCCTAGGCCAGGTGGCATAGTAGGGTTAGGGAGAGATTTGAGGCTTGATTAATGCAAAGTATTCAACAACTGGCTTCAATCAGAGTTGGGGAAGACATAAAAGGATGAGTGAATAGAAGTCAGTCTATAAAAACACTTATTAATCCAAGGGGATAAATGGAGAATAGAAATCAAAGTAACAAAGAGTAAGATTGTGGCCTATAAAACTCAGGACATAATCAATCTATATATGCAGATTTTATAAAATTTAAAATTGTGTTTAGGTATAGTTGATGTCCATGTTACTGATATCCATGCCATTTTGCAGATGTGCCCAGTGGCTATGTTAGATAAGATGAAGGATCAGACTTTGTAAAGAACCTTATCCCTTTCTCTGTTCTTCACCAATATCAACCACTACAGACATGGATGGCATAGGATTGGTAACTAATTTTGCTGAATTCTCAGAAAGTTTGTCCACAAACTGAAAGTTTAGGTATATTTAGTACAAATAGGAGTCACAAAGTATTTGATTTTAGAATATGGAAACACAAATATAATTAGGCAGATAACCTAACTACACAGATGTTAGAATATTTACAGAATATAAGCTGAAATTTTACCACCTGACCACAGATGAAAAGAGAAATCATTACATTATTTTGAATATTTATATAATATATATAGTATTGCTTAAAACATTTAACAAAAGTGACACAAAATTATAAATTTGGTTCACATATGTGTTTTCAATACTTTAATATCAAGGAGTTTAATCTCCTATGATGAAATTTCATTTAATTATCAAAATGACATCATAAACCTGATTTGATGATCTTCAGTACCTTTTTATTTTTTTTTATTTTTAAAAGATTTTTATTTATTTATTTGACAGAGAGAGACACAGTGAGAGAGGGAACCCAAACAGAGGGAGTGAAAGAGGGAGAAGCAGGCTTCTAGCTGAGCAGGCAGCCTGATGCTGGGCTTGATCCCAGGACTCTAGGATCATGACCTGAGCCAAAGGCAGATGCTTAATGACTGAGCCACCCAGGTGCCCCTCAGTATCTTTTTAAATATTTCTATGATCAGGATACATATTTTTCCATAAATATTTATTTATGATAATTAACCACAATTTCACATACTGTTAAATGAAGTCTCGTCTGTGGCTTTATTTACATGCAAATCTAGAAGGAGAGATAGACAAGGTAGTAGCCAGTTACACAATTAAAAAAAAAACCAATGCAAAAGGAGTTTTTAAAAATTTTTAAAAAGATTTTTCTTATTCATTTGAGAGACAGAGAGAGAGAGAGAGAGAGAGAGAGAGCACAAGCAGTGGGGAGAGGCAGAGGGAGAAGCAGACTCTCCTCTGAGTGGGGAGCCCAACATGGGGCTCCATCCCAGGACCTGGAGATCATGACCTGAGCTGAAGGCAGACTCTTAACCATCTGAGCCACCCAGGTGCCTCTGGAAAAATCTTTTAAATGGAGTTGATATTTTCTAACTTTCAGTTTGAAAGAATAATTAACTCTCTTGTGGAATTACTTTGATAGGAATTCATCCATAATCTCAATTTTGTTTGATTTTAATGTGTCCAATATAGTAAATTGATCTTACAAATATCTTTTTAAATGTCTTCCATAGGTTTCAGTTTTTTCACACTATGCACACACACTACACACACACACGAACTCATTCACACATACATGTGTACACATTTTAGTATGTATGCTTTATAATTTTCAGTATTCTCATTAGTACCATCTCCCTTATTCCTCAGAATAAGCTTCTTGGCTAGATAGGAATTTTAAAGGGGAGGTAGAAGCTAAATTCTCTCAAGATTTTTTTTTTTAAGATTTTATTTATTTATTTGACAGAGAGAGACCCAGTGAGAGAGGGAACACAAGCAGGAGGAGTGGGAGAGGGAGAAGCAGGCTTCCCGCAGAGCAGGGAGCCCGATGCGGGGCTTGATCCCAGGACCCTGGGATCATGACCTGAGCTGAAGGGAGACGCTTAATGACTGAGCCAGCCAGCCACCCCTCTCAAGATATTTCTTGCATCTGTACACCTAATTCACAAAGAAAAGTGCAAGAACATAGTTTATTTTAAAATAAGAAGATGCAATAACATTATAGGTATTTTGTATCATTAATGAGTTGTAATTTACTCGTTTCTGAGAATAGAGAAATCTGGACTGTTATAAAAGCATATTTGTGCACATTCAATTGCCACCCAAATAATGTGTGCAAACAAAAGAAGCAAGAAAGCACCTCACATTCAGTAAGCTGGTGTTAAAAGGAAAATTTAAAACCTCGTTAGGAAAATAAATGACTTAAAATATCAGTAAATATAAATAGGCAGTTCATAGCTACGAATAAATCAAGTGATCTAATATTCATTGGATGCCAGGAGTCACAACAGTGTGTATAATTAGTTATCTAGAAAAAAATAAAGATCACCAGCTGAGGAAACACCATTATATCCAAACAAATTCAGGCTTGATGAAGTATAATCAGTTGGATTATAAAGGACAAAACAAATATCTGTAATTCTATTCTCCTAAGGGAACAAACAATGATAGCTGTTAAATCTGTGGGCGATCGTACCAAACAGGGTGATGCCAGCTGATTAGTTCTAGAAGTTCTAGTATAGCTGTCACCCAGAGTCCACTTGAGAGTTGGGGGATTTAGTGTTTTGTCTGCATGATAAACTGACATGTCAGAATAGACCTGGAAGTGTATCTGGTTAATCTAGACAGGTTTTGCGTTTAAGAAATTGTATATATCAGGGGGCCTGGATGGCTCAGGGTTAAGCCTCTGCCTTCTGCTCAGCTCATGATCTCAGGGTCCTGGAATCGAGCCCCGCATCGGGCTTCCTGCTCAGCGGAGAGCCTGCTTCCTCCTCTCTCTCTGTCTGCCTCTCTACCTATTTGTGATCTCTCTCTCTCTCTCTCTGTGTCAAATAAATAAATAAAAATCTAAAAAAAATTGTATACGTCAAAAATGGGCAAGGTATTTACATATCAGGAACTTTGAAACTATAATTGGAGTGGAGGGAGCCAGAAAAGGACATTTTTAAAAAATTTTTCCATAATTGGAAGGGAATGATCTGTGGTTACAGAACTACTTAGACAAATCTTTTGGGGAAATAAAACATAAAGCTCTGAGATCATGGTTGGAAGTAGATAGGACCAAAGAGAAAGATAAACTCTTCTCTGTAATCAATTGACAGAAATTTGGGAGTGTGGAGTACGAAGAGAAATGGGTGATGCAGTTGACCCCAAAAGAACAACTGGTAAGAAATTATTGCCTGACAGATAATCAAAGGAAGATCAAACATTATTTTAAATATATTTCACTGTTGTGATGCAAAGCCCTTATATTGCACCAGACTTCCTTATTTGGCACATACATTAATGTCTTCAGTACTGGTTACATCATCATCATCATCATCATCATCATAATGAAGAAGTGAGAAAAAATTGATCTTATCTGAGTCGGCTTGGGGCAGAAGACGAGAGGTGGAATGTGAGCATAACTACCTAGTTCTACTAGGATATATATACAGCATTTTACTATAATACTTCATCATTTTTCTAAAATGCTTTATTTCAGGAAATTACATGGCATCATCCAGTGCCAAAAAGGGGTTGCATGTTAGATCCTTCCCTTTTCCTTACATACATTTCCTCTAAGTCATATTCTACAATTTTGTTTTCTAACGTTTCCTAAAATTCATACCCTTTGCTTCTGCTGTAATGTCCTGGTTAAATGAAACATTTCATCATTCATGAATAAATTATTGAAGTGACTTTCAAAACTGTGTGCTTCTATGTAGTTTTCTCAAATTCATCCTTCACACCACTGCCAGGTGATCTTTCTTGAATAAATGGCTACCCAACACACTCTTGATTAAAATCCTTTAGGGCCTCATTATTTGCAAATGCACTTTTTAAATACTGGTCTAGGTCCTACTACTAGTTGAGTTAAAGGGGAAGAAATCTATCCAGGAAGATGTTTCATTTCAATTTTAAAATAAATTCAAGTACGTTTTTAGATTGTGTCTTAGGAGATGTAATATATTCATGTGAATGGTCTGTTTGCAAAAAGATAGATTTGGAAGAAATTCTTCCCCATGATTATTTTGTCCATTGAACACCTTCTTCCCTTTTCTGTTTCACCCTCAATTTATATCTCATAGAATCCTACTTACATGAACATTGTGGAAATATGCTTGGCCTAAAGTCTACATTCAAAAGTGCTTAGAGTTGTATAAAATGCCATGATTTTGCCTTTGGCTAAAAATCCAATTATATCTCCCTTTACTTATAACCTTATGATTTACGTTTTATTAATGGAGAATGTATTTAATTCTCTGAAAAAAAATCCTGTTTCGTGAACTCTAGACTGGAACAACTCTTATCTCCTTTTCGTCTGCCCCTTTTCTCCTATTAAACTGACTTAACACTGTCTAACGGAACTTTCTGTAAGCAAAAAATGTTTTATAGATGCACAATTCAACATGGTAGTCATGAACTACCATGGTAGCTGTTGAGCTCTTGCAGTGTAGGTAATATACCACAGGGACTGAAATTTTAGTTTTTAAAATTTTAGATAATATAAATATAAATTTAAATAGTCACATGTGTCTAGTGGCTTCTTAGGAGACAGCGCAGTTCAAGCTTTTTCACTTAGACTCTTAATGAAACCTCTACTGGGAATGTGCATGAGTTTCCAAGCTGAATATAACAATTCTTTCCAAAATTTCTCTTCCCTCCATATGGCTGACCACCTCCTTCCATGTTCTTCCATTCTCTAGTGTCTGACATCATTTTTATTTTTATTATTTTGAAGTCCTTTCCTTTCTTAGAAGAAAAGGTTTTAATCCTTAGCCTTCATGAGCTGTAGGTGCTTCAGAGTTTTGTTTGCTGGAAATAGAATTCTTTCTTTTTTTTAAAGATTATTTATTTATTTATTTGACAGAGAGAGAGAGAGAGAGATCACAAGTAGGCAGAGAGTCAGGCAGAGAGAGAAGGAAGTAGGCTCCCTGCCAAGCAGGGAGCCTGATGCAGGGCTTGATCCCAGGACCCTGAGATCATGACCTGAGCTGAAGGCAGAGGCTTTAACCCACTGAGCCACCCAGGCGCCCTGGAAATAGAATTCTTACTCAGCTTCATCTTTGCTGACTTTGACAGGGATACAAAGATGGCCAGCACTGATGCCCAGTCAGTGGTCATGGGGGTGATTTCCTCACTCATGAACGTGAGGGTAGTAGTTTAACCTCTCAGCTGAGACCCACCTCAACAACAGCAAAAGAAATATTTTCCTATACAATACACCCTACTTTCATCTTGAATCTTTTTATTTAAAAAAAAGTGCCCTGGAATTATTATGATTAGTAGCACTTGATACTTTAGCTGCTAGGCTTACTCTGCATAAATCAATTCACTAATTCCAGAAGCTCTACTTTGGCACAGGAGATCATTGCCACCTTTGGTATGTAAATTCCTTGTTGAAAGAAGGATGGGTGAACTATGAAGAAGACACTTGGTTCCTTATGTGAGATATAAACACAGTGCTACTTTAGAAAGTAATGCAATTCAAACTCAGAGTAGTTCCTGGTATTAATGTCACACTGCAGGCAAAATGAAAGGGTGTTTGATTTCTAAATTCATATGTTGAGTAAAGAAAAGGAAAGATGGTCATTAAAATATTTTATGTATTGAAAATGAGAATAAAATAAAGTGTCTAAACAGGAGTAAAACATTGTATAACATCTCACACAAAATACTACTCATCAATATTTGAAATATCACTTTTCATTTGTTTTCTTGTTTACTGTCTCCTCCATTAAAACATAAATATCACAAGGAAGGCATTTTTCTCTCTTGTTAGCTCCTATGTAACCTATGCTCACATAGTGCTTTTACTCCTATGAATGAAGAGTAAGCTCAGGTTTTCAGTGTTTAGAAAAGCATGATTATCACTAAGTAATTCCTAGAAATATGTGGTTAAAAACCCCTCAAACTTGAATATACTAAAATAATTATTCATGGAATTATAGGCATCAAGGAACATTCTTGACTTTAAAAGTAAAACATGAAAATACAGCCAATTTAAAGTTATTGTATTTCTGATACATGCAGGAAAAAAATCTGTGCTTGAATGTCAACTTTCTGGAGATTGAAAAATAGTATCAGTATAGATAAGAGAAAACCATTATATAATGTCTCAGTAACTATACTTTATCTCCAATGATGAAAATAAAATATGCTTGGTGGCAAAAGAAAATCTTTGAAGGAAGGGTCTCTGTCCAACGATCTGTGACCTGAAGATATACAAAAGGACTGAAGCAAAGTAGATGTTCTATCAATGATTTCTAAGCCAGTAACAGAAATAATGATTGAGAACTAAATATAGAGTCAGAAAGCAGAGTCCTTTCCCAGCTATGCTGTCAAATGCTGTTATGATCTGGGTGAACATCTGTATCCTTTAAGCCTAAACTTCTTTATAATAAAGGGACACATTCTCCTCTGAAAAAATATTTAACATTGTATTTGTGTACTCTTTTGTTTTGATTCTTAAAACACTCATGAGAAGGGACAAAGTAGAAGTCATTACAGTATTATGAAAATTTGCTTATACTGTGATCAGAAGTTCTGATATCCAACCTCAATTCTGCTACATGACCTTTTAAAATTACTTTAAACCTTTCCACAATTTCCTCTCATTTAGAATTGTGTCCACTATCCCTTCTTACACTAGGAGTTCGTGATTTCTAGGCAATAATCTGAATCAGAAGTACACAGGGCTGATGAAAATACTGTAACATCACCAAACATCTCTTTATAAGACCTTTGAGCTGGTGGTTGAATGTTCTTACGAAATGAATAAAGGGGCACCTGGATGGCTCAGTTGGTTAAGGGTCTGACTCTTGATTTTGGCTCAGGTCATGATCTCAGGGTTGTGAGATCAGGTTGTGCTGGGCATGGAGCCTGATTAAAATTCTCTTTTTCCCTCTCCCTCTGCCCCTCCTCCACCTAATTAAAAAAAAAAAGTGAATAAATGATGCAAATCACTGATATACACATTCTAAAGTTATCATAAAATTACATTTACCATTCCTTTGATGAGGCAACACATAACAGCCTATTTAGCAAAAGGTAGCTGATATTGAGGAATTTCAATTTGGCGGAAGGTCGAGTATTTTCTATGAATTTCTTTACAATGAGAGTGAGTGCCTTTACCAAATTCTGTTGGAGCTCAGTCAGAGATTTACACAGCTGAGAACCTAAAATATTCTGGTTTGGCTTGCTATCTAAAAGATTTGTCTCTCTCCAGTAGTGTTTCAGAAGATTAAGTCTTAATGGTATGAATTGTTTTACGAAGTTCCTATAAAGATATGAAATTTTGAAGAGTAATTTCAGTGTCAATTTAATTACTCCTTCATAGGTCATGCATTTTCAAGCAATTAAATTTAATTTTTAAAGATCTGTTTCCTTGGTCACTTCATTTGTGATGCGAAATCTTTGTAAAATCCTTTGTAAATTTAAAGTAGAGTTTTATTTTTTAAACTGTTAAGAAATAATTTACTCTGAGAGAGAACAAAATAAACAAAGAAAACAAATAAATTGGGTGCCTGGGTGACTCAGTGGGTTAAATCCTCTGCCTTCGGCTCAGGTCATGATCTCAGGGTCCTGGGATGGAGCCCCACATCGGGTTCCCTGCTCAGCGGGGAGTCTGCTTCCTCCTCTCTCTGCCCTGCCTGCCTCTCTGCCTACTTGTAATCTCTCACTCTGCCAAATAATTAAATAAAATCTTTTTCGGCTCATGACCTGAGCCGAAGGCAGAGGATTTAACCCACTGAGTCACCCAGGCGCCCTAATTAAATAAAACCTTAAAAAAAAGAAAACAAATAAATTTTTCAGAATTCTTGCTTGTCATATTTATTCTAAACTGAAGAAATTGTAAAAATACTTATTGTTGCCTCTTCTGGAATATAGCAAAATAGAGTATGTTTCTATCTTTGGTTTTTTTTTCCTATTATTCCATAAAATAGTGTGAGGGTCGTATTTATTTGCCTGTTCTCAACGTTTGCAGACACAGAATAAAATTACTATAATTTTCTGAGCATCCTCATAATCCTATTATTGAATTCTGTCTGCTCAAGTGGTTTATGCAATGGGAAAAGCCAGTAATTATGACTGTGTCATTAATTATTACTTGCTATCCTAAAAATAGAAACTAAGAACCTGAAATTTATTGGCTTAGGTTAAAACCTTTAGGGACTAATGTAGTCTGTGCCCTCACATAAGGCGGTGATATGTTAGAAAAAGATACTAGAAAAAAGTTGAAACCAGAAGAAAACACTAAACCAGCCTCATGGCTATTAAATACATACTGACCAATAAGGAATATACATGAAAGCCCTGATCTGGTATAGATTGAGAACCAGACTCTAAATGCACTCACATGGGGGATTTGGACATCAGAATATATGTTTGAGTGGGACAAAATTCAGTCCATAACAGGACACACTGAGGAAAGTGAAAAGACATCCTACAGGAGGAGAGAAAAAGTAAATAATAATAAGGGTCTAATATCAAAAATATAAAAGAATGTTTATAATTCAACAATATAAAGACAACACAACTAAAATCATATAAATTATATTAAGAATTTTAAAGTTCTGTTTACGTCATTGTCATTATTCTGTGTGCTTATGTACCTAGGGAGAAATCAGTCATCTCAAAGTAGGGAGAAATGCGTTTGTCATACCCTAGCAGCAATCTCTACCATGGCCTTTCCTTTTGGCTACCAGTGTGTAAATGGATATGTGTCTTTCTGAGCATATAACACATTCATCCTTTCCCTGATGGAAGCAACACTAATGTCATCCATTTACTCACATCCAGGAATAGCTAAACATTCGAGATCTCTGAGTGACATGGAATTCTCCCCTACAAATCCAAATAAGGCCCAGAACAATCTTGAAATCTACAAATTGAAATGCAAGGTATATACCGCATGTACACCCACAGATATTCTATGCACAGAAGAAGAGTCTGAGAAATACATTAGCTGATAACTAATAGGGATACACTAGATAGGAAATAATGTTCAGCGTGAGAAACAAAGACTGCTCTGGCCATAGAGGCAAGTTTCCTAGCGAGCTTAAAGTGTAAGAACTTGATTCTTCTCTGTGGGAAGACCTTTTTCCCCTTTGCCCGTTGTGACACTGGATTTGTCTTTGGGGATATAGGAGAAAGGAGAGGGGTGGGTGCGAATTCAATAGCTCTCTATGGCTGCCATATCTCAGATATGCATTGTTGAGGTTGCCTTTTCAGGGCTGTAGAAATTTTGTGGTCCATTTCCTATTGATGTCATTTGGCCATGGGGATTGTTTAAGGCTTTTAATTGTAGGTCAAATTAGGTTTCTTTTAAACAATAAAATTCCCTGAAAAATATGGTAGAATCCCATTTGCTTCTGATTAATTTTATATGCACATAATCACAGTCAAAGCCTTTGTCTGGACAAAATTTTTAAAGTGTGAGTGAGATTCTTGTTTTTTTTCCTAACCTGTGTGTCCTGTCCATCCTCCCTCTGTTATAGTAGACATCTCTGTCAGCAAGATCATAGTCTTTGTCGAGTACAAGTCTACTAAGGCTGTAGTTATGTAGACTCTTTCCTGTTTCAGTTTGAGATAAAGGTAAAGCCAGATATTTTAAACTTGAAAGCTTGCAATATCTCCTGTTTGTAGACTGTAGGCCGAGAAAGTCTCCTTTAACAAGCTCTGTCTGCTTCCTCTATCTGTATTCCATCTATCCCAAACATAGATTAATCAATCCTTTGCAGGACTTTTTTAAAAAATAATCTCAACATTTCCCTAATAGTATACCTGAAATTAACATGAGATGTTTTTTAAGGTAAAGCAGATGAACTATTCACTAAAACCTAACAAGTTCAGCAGCTGTCCAGCCTATGATATGTATGTTTCTACCTCTCACTATACTGCTAATTCCATAAACCAAACCCATTATTTATATTTTGTTTTTTGCTGAGTAGCATTCATGGTACCATATTCTATATCTGTATGGACAATGTCTGGCTGTGAATTAGAGAGACATTAAAAAAAATGGCTTAAAATGTAGAAATTTAGTTCACTGTGAATAGTCATACGTGGGTACTTAAGCTGGCCATGAACCAGGCTATTAACCACTTCCTTTCTTACCATGCTCATTATAGCTCCATATCCTCACAGTCCAACAGGAAACTATAGCCATCGTGTGACTAATTCCAAAGAACAGTGAAGAGTTGCAAAAATGGATCTCAGAAGCCTTATAGAACATTTCTCAAGATGGGTTGTCATGTTACATTTCAGCTTTTGTTCCTTTGGTCACATGCTGCTCCTCAACTCAAAGTGAGAGGAGGAATGTATCTTCTATTTCAGTTGGCCTTGATGTCAGTTAAAAATTGGATGTGGGGTGTGGAGGAAAAAGTCATGGAGAGACAACCAGCAGTCTCTGTATGGGCTATCTTATTATTCTTTAAGTTCCTCATTTTAGAATCACTTCAACAATTAGTGGGATAACCTTTATATGATATTAAAAGGCTATAATGGGGGCATGACCTCCCTGACTTTGTGCTTTTTAAAATTTCTTTTTCTTTTATAACTTTTACCTACCACCATACCTTCTTTCTTATGATATTTCATGAGTCTGACCTCAAATATAAGAAGAATATTAAATAGGTGATCTCGATTATTCAGTTGGACGATATTTCAAAGGCAAATGTAATGTGGATTGAAGAAAATGAATTCTATATGAAAAAGGACGCCAAATTATTTGACCAGTTCTTTGCTGATGTGATGATGATTCAATATGTTAGATTAACTCTAAGTCATAAAGAAAACAAAGATAAATAAAATACATCATATACAATTTAACTATTTTTACTTAGATTGTAAGAAATTAAATTTACTTATATACCTAAATGAAAATTGATACTTTCCCATGTTTTTTAAGAATATGTATGTTACAAACTGTAAACAAATAAATCCCAACTTTATCTCGATTAATCAACCAATTATTTCACATAAAAGCTGCAACAAATTCTAAGATAAGAACCAGATCATCTGAGAGTGAATATGTTCATGTGCTTACTTTTAGGGCCATGTTTACTTGTGATTCAAGGTGCAGTTTACAGTTTTTTGACTCTGTGTCCCCCCACATTCTGCCTTTGAAAAGTCTTAAAATATTTTCTTACTATTAAAATGCTTGAACTCTTTAGAACTTCACTTCACATAAAGTTTAAGTGACAGAATTCGTTCCTGCCATTTCTGGGAAATTAACTCCCCCCCCTCCAAATGTTTAACCCTGAGGAAAATCATCCAGAATTTGGAAAATAGAAAAAAATTATTTCTTAGGAATTGAAGCTTAATAAACAACATAAAAAGTTGGACCAAGGATTTCTCTAACACCAAGTACAAAAGAACAGAAAACCTGCCAAGCAGAGCTGAAGGTTAAGGTCGATCTTTCTGGAAAGCTGGAAAAAACACATGAAGGAGAAGCAGTCACCAATAAGATCAAAGTGCAAATGATGGTCTGGAAAAAATAATTGAAATTATATTATAGAAAAAAAAGGCTGATTTCTCTGATATATATATAAATTCTACACACCTTATTGAGACAAAAAATGAACAACATTGGTGAAGAACATGAAGACTTTAGGAAAAGAAACTTTAGGAAAAAGAAATATAAATGGATCTTCAGCATATAGTGAGATGTTTATGGTCGCTTCTTATAAAATAGACACAAATTAAAACTAACATGATACAGTTCTTTTAAAAACTAAGTGGTAACAAACACTGGAAAATTCGATAACAGATAATAAAGTTGAGCCCAATTAAAAATTGCAAACCTTCTCTTAGCCACTATCCAGACATTCATTTAAAAAGAGAAATTTACTCCATAGCATTATCAACAGCTAACACATTGTACATTTTATTTTATATAAAATGCACATTCATTTTATTTATATTTTAAATAAACTTCAGTTCTTTCAACTTCTAGGTTTAAGCTTTTTCTAGATCACCAATCCAATCCTTGAGGCCAGTAGAAAAAGTACTTCTAGGCCAGTCCTTTTCTCCTCTTTCCCTCCACCCTTCCCTTCATTTCCTTTTCTTTGTCTTCCTCTTCATCTTATCTTTCACTTCATCTTCCTCTTTCTTCTCTAGGTCTGCCTAGCACAACTCTTCTCTTTCAATCACTGGGGAAACAGCTTCAGCACAAAAGATATCTCAGGAAATCCAAAGCTCACTGATGTTGTCAAGAGCTAAATTCTAAAACTCTGTGCTGGCGTGGGACACAGATCTTTAGAATTTCCTTTTGTTGCTGTTTTATAGTTTAAAGTACTTTTTTTATCAGTGGAGAAAAAAGATAGATGGCTGTGTTAGCTGAGCTCTGTATAACCTTCACTACAACCCAGTAACTTAGAAAATACAAAATTAATTTAGAAGCAACATTCTCCTGTCACTAGGGCTAATAGTAAGTTTGATCATTTTAATGATCATGCAGCTGAGGCAGGAAACAAATACGATGGTCGTGTTTGTAAACCATGATCCTTCAGAACTGTTCTTTTCTTTCTAAACGAACAGTGATGTAAACTGGAAATTAAAATCAAATCGTTTGTAGTGAAGACTTAGCCAGTTTATATGATCAGTGATAGTCTCATCATTGAATGTAAGTCTTCAAGGATTGATCTGTTAGATCTGTTAGAACATTTTAATTTTAGAGGAAATGACCAAAATGTTAGCAAGTGCTATTTAAAAAAAAAAATTGGGGTAAGCAGGCTTTGGAGTATAAGTAGAATGCTGCAGCAATTTCAAATAAGTTGGTCAAGATAGGCATGACTGTGATCTGTTATATAATTATGAAATACTTAGCAGAAGATCCACTACATTATAAGGATTAAAAGTGTTAGTTTTTTATTACTATTTAAAGGATTATTCAACTGAAAAATAATTTAAACGGCTTTTGAAATTGACATAATATCCATATTTAAGGTTAGAAATGAAGCATTTTAAAATATTTGGATTTTATTTTTATTTAAACTATTTTGAAACACTCTTTGAAGACAATAGATATAAGAAAGAATTGTGGCATAGGGTAACACAAAATAAACAACCATGAAACTCATGAGAAATAGTTCATCTGTTAATGGACAAGTTTTCCTTTCAAACCAAGAATTTTTGTGTGTGTGTTCCTCTCCTATTTCAAATCTTGCTAGATGCTGTCTGTTCCATTTTCAAAATCCCACCTCAAATATCCTCAAAATGTGAAAAGTAATTTCAAAAGAGGATCAGCTTGTAAAAAGAATAGACACTACCTTCATTTGGTGATAGCTTTTTGTCCTTAGAGTGGGGACTCCAGGCCCCAGAGAGCCTTCAGAGATCATTACTGTTAACCTTCACAATTTGCACACCATGGCAGTGAAATTTGAGAGGCTTTATTTTTCCATAGCACACATGTTGACTTAATTTTGCTAACACTCACCTTTTATCATTGATCACTTTTCAACTCCAGAATTAAATACGTTCTCTTTGGAAAGAAAAAAAAATACTATTATCATGAATTCTTTGCATAAATGTTTCCCTGTCTTAAAAAATAAAGCTCTTAATTTGAAACGTAAAAATAACAGAGCCTATTAAATTCTGGAATGCCACAGAAAGGGAGTATCACCTTGCCAGTCTCACTACTGAATATGCATTTTAGAAGACATAGAAATCTTTTCTGTTTCAGTTATGTTTCTTTTATTGTACTGTTTCATACTAGAACACATTGCAGGGTTAACAGTTTTTAAAGTAACTCATAATTTTGTGCACATCTCTGCCATATTATTACAATCTGCATTCTGTTTAAGGTTTAATTTTAAAAATAATTGCCTCTTATTAAAATCCCCCACATTACATTATTGCTGGTCATGCAGAAAATTACTTTGCTGCAGGAAACAAAATCATCCAATATAATCTTTTCTCCTTATAGCAGAGGAGATAATTGGATTAATCACAAGTCAAAATCTTGGAAGTAAAGTACTTTGTTGGCTAAACTGAGCCATGCCTGTCATTTAGAGATGACAGATAATAGAGCTTCAGTGATGCTAGATAATCAAGTGCAGCTAGTCTCCATAATAATGAATATTTTTAAATATTAAAATGTGTTAATTACCAACTGAGTACGAGGAGAAGCTGGATTAGCCTCATGGGGAACTAGTTGCCTTGTTAAGGCATCATATAACCATGACCATGCAGGCAACTTTCTCCTCAACCTACCTGATGCTATAGTGTAAGTGTTAAAAAGCCCTTGATAAAGTAGAAGAGGTCTTTCACTGTGTGGATTTTTCAATGATTGGGCCTACTGCGTGGTTTTGAGGATTTTATTAGATCCTAATACAGCCCAGTGGTTTGATTCCTCAGTGATTTTCTTTGTTTTTGTTAGAATTAATGATTTTAAAATACACTTTTTAGAGCAATGTCTATATTAATTTTTAAGAATGCAATAAAAAACAAGAATTTTGTTAAAATTAGAATTTTACTTAAGAATATTTAGGCATATGTTATTTTCAAATTTTAGATATGAAAGGAACTTTAACCTATTTCATATTATCAATGAAGAAAATATAATAGAGAGAGGCTACGTTGTTTATGGAGAAATACACCATTTAGTCAAAGTGTGAGAATGAAAATTCATGTCAACTATGCTTAGGAAAACACACATTGTACTACCACTCAGAGTTGTCTAAAATAATTGTAAAATGAACCCCATACTATATTCAGGCAATTATAGATTTTTAAACATTTAAATGTAAACATTTAAATGTAGATTTTTTAAACTTTTAAATATAAAGAAAAATTCACAAATCTCAAACGTAGAACACAAAATGAAGATGCCCTGGTGACTACCACCAAGGTCAAGAAATAGAATATCACCGGCAAAGCTCTCTCATGCTGCCTCCTGATCAACAATCTCTCTCTTCCCCAAAGGAAATGACTGTCATGACTTCTAAAGCCATGAATTAATGTTATGAATGCAGCATGCATTATTTTATGCCTTTCATAATTTGCTCAAAATTATATTAGTGAAATTCATTAGATGTGACAGGAATTTTTTTTTTATGTTCAAGTGTATGGCTTTAGTTCATCTAGTTTTACAATAGTATAATAAATCATCATGTAAAGTATTCCACATAATAGTGATTGATTATTTATATTATTTAGCTATTATGGCTAATGTGGTTATAAACATTTAAATACAAATCTTTTGGATCAATAATCAACATTGATTTTGATTATAAAACAAGGAGTGAAATTGTTGAGTTATAGAGAATGTTCATGTGCAAATCATGTAGAAAACGCCAAAATGTTTTTCCAATATAGTTATACCAATTTGTAGTCTGATCACAGTGTGTAATAGTCATCTTTCTTACAAATCTTTGCTGGGTAATAGTATTGATAGTCTTTCTAATTTTAACCACTTGAGGTATGTAATTGCTGAGTTTCCAATAATTTGATAACTTTCCACAGAGTATTTAAGAAGATAGACCATATTCTGGGCCACAAAATATGCCTTAACAAATTATAATCGATAGAAATAATAAAATCTGTCTTTTAATTACTATATTTATATAATTCAATTTAAATGGGTTATCACTATAGTTGGGTTAATATCTACATGTTGATACCTGCTTCCTATGCATCGCAGTTGGTCTTTATTTTTTGTTTGGCCCTCATTTGCCGCCTCCTCTGGTTTTAATTGAGGTTATTATCTGACTCCATTTTATCTCCTCTACTAGCATATTAGCTATACTTTTTTGGTAAAAAGTTTAGTGCTTGTCCTTGTTTCTGCAACACATATTTTATTTATTTTTTTCTTTTTTAAAAACTATTTTCTTCATTTATTCATGAGAGACAGAGAGAGAGGCAGAGGCAGAGGGAGAAGCAGCCTCCTGCAGAGCAGGGAGCCCCTGATGGGACTCGATCTCACGTGACCTGAGCTGAAGGCAGACACTTAACTGACAGAGCCACCCAGGCACCTTACGACACACATTTCAAAATAACATTTTATATAAATAATTTTTAAAAATAACATTTCCCTTTTAGTACAAATATCTTATAATGAGTATAACCAATCTCTCCCTCCTGTGCCAAGTGACCTTGCTGTTATTCATTTTATTTACCTATCTGCTATAATTATCCAATAGATTGCTAACAATATCACTTAAAATGTCATTACTTAGATCAATTAAGAATAAAAATAAAGCATGTTATTTCACCTCATTTATTTTTGGGTTGACCTTTCCTCCATTACTTATGTAGAACCAAGTAGTCAGATCTCAGAACCTGTGTCTCTTGGATACACCAGTAACCAAATTTCCGATTACTTGATATACTGTAAACTCTTAGTTTTTTGATGGACCCAGAAAAGTTGATAATTTTCAGTTTATTCAACTTTTTCTTATTGTTACGACAGGAATGATGACTTTCAAACTTTATATGTAATGGAGATAAATCTACAAATCTAAAATTCAGTTTTGGGATGCCTGGGTGGCTCAGTCAGTTAAGTGTGTGCCTCCGGCTCAGGTCATAATCCCAGGGTCCTGGGACCGAATGTGGCATGGGGCTCCCTGCTCAGCAGAGAGCCTGCTTCTTCTGCCCACTGTTCCCCCTGCTTGTGCTCTCTCTCTGACAAATGAATAAATAAAATCTTAAAAAAAATATCAGTTTTATATTTGGACTTTTAGTCAGCAATTTACTATGGTCAATAATACTAATAGTTTATACTTAGATTATTTTAGATTTTTTGCAGTTATACATCTGTGAGTGGTCACAGTTCTATTTCCCATTTTTCAGTCTGTGTGTCTTTTTTTCCTTTCTTTCCTCCTCCATCACACTTCTTTCCTTTCTTTATTGGCTAGGACCTTCAGCCCAGCATTTAATCTAATCAAAAGAAAAATTAGAAAATATTTTAACTTGAACACAAAACCTTTGAAATCTGTGGATGCAGGCAAAAAATGGTTAGATGAAAATTCAAAACTGTAATTGCTAATGATAGAAAAGAGGAAAGGAGTTGAAATCAGTCATATCTGTGCCTATTATAAGAAACTAGAAAAAGAGTTTACATAGTGAGTAAAATGAAGAAAATAAAGTTTAGAACAGGCATCCCTGGGAGAGAAAATTAACCAATAATAAAGGAAATCAATAAAACCAAAAGCTTTTATTTTAAACGAATTATTAAATTTGATTAAAAAATAACTGGGTTGTAAGAAAAAGTGTAGATTCTTTTTTTTATATTTATTTATTTATTTATTTATTTATTTATTTATTTATTTATTTATTTATTTATTCTTTGCCCCAGGGGTACAGGTCTGTGAATCATCCGGCTTACTTCTTTCACAGCATTTAACATAGCACAAACCCTCCCCAGTGTCCATAACACAGCCACCCTATCCCTACCCTCCCACCCCCCAGTAACCCTCAGTTTGTTTTGTGAGATTAGGAGACTCTTATGGTTTGTCTCCTTCCCCATAATGAAACAAGATGGAAAAAGTGTAGATTCTAATACTTATCTAAGAAAAAGTGGATATTAAGATAATATTATTGAATAACTTTATGCTTCCTAAACCAAAATAAATCAATGAAGTTGGTGATATCTTAAAAGTCACAAATGAGGGCGCCTGGGTGGCTCAGTGGGTTAAAGCCTCTGCCTTCGGCTCAGGTCATGATCTCAGGGTCCTGGGATGGAGGCCCGCATCGGGGTCTCTGCTCAGCAGGAAGCCTGCTTCCTCCTCTCTCTCTGCCTACTTGTAATCTCTCTCTGTCAAATAAATAAATAAAATCTTTAAAAAAAAAAGTCACAGGGCGCCTGGGTGGCTCAGTGGGTTAAAGCCGCTGCCTTCGGCTCAGGTCATGATCCCAGGGTCCTGGGATCGAGGCCCACATCGGGCTCTCTGTTCAGCGGGGAGCCTGCTTCCTCCTCTCTCCTCTCTCTCTGCTTGCCTCTCTGCCTACTTGTAATCTCTCTCTCTGTGTCAAATGAATAAATAAAAAAATCTTTAAAAAAAAAAAAAGTCACAAATGATCAAAACCAATGTAGGACGAAAGAGAAAACCCGAATAGTCCTACATCTTGAAAAGGGACATAATTTTTAATTAAAAACTTTTCTATAAAGAAAAGTTCAAGCCTACATGAATACACTGGTAAATTTAATTAAATATTAAGGAATAAATAATATAAATCATATTTGAGAAAATATAGTAAACATTTTCTTATTTCATTTAATGAGGCAGAAATTACCATGATACCAAAATCAGAAAAAGTACTAAAAATATTGTTTGTAAATTAACTATGGATCTATTTACACAGTGGAAAGATGTAAGTAAACATTGATGTTTAATTAGATGCAAAAACATAAATACAAAAATCTTTAACAAAATATTAGCTAACAAGAAAATATATAAAGAATTAGTTATTATAACCAAGTGGTGTGTCTCTGGAACACAATATTGGTTCAATATTGGTACATCAATAAATGTAATCACCACTGTACTGGAAGTCCTAGCATGTGCATTAGACAAGGAAAAATTGAAAACCATGTAGAATAAAAGTGAGGCAGTAAAACACAATTTTCACTTGACATTATTGATTATAGAGAAAATCCTAAGGAACTTACAAAAAGAATATTATTAATAATTAGAGAATTCCATAGGCTCACAGGAAAATTTTTCAACATACAAAACTAATTGTATTGCATTTCTATATAGTAGAAAGGAGTAGAATATAGAATAAAATATAATTTACAATACCCAATGCATAAAATACTTAGAGATATAATTAATGTAACATGTATTACCTCAAAACTGAAAAACTCCATCAGAGTCCTGAGAGAAATAAAACTTAAAAAATGGTCATATACAATTTTCACTGACTTTAAGACTTAACGTTGCTAATCTTTAGATTTATGAAATCTGGACCAGAATCCCAGGAGTCTTTTATGCAGAGTGCCGAGATGATTCTAAAATTTATGTGGAAATTCAAAGGATCTAGAAGGGCCAAACAATTCAGCAGGAAGAATGGGATTGGAGGCCTTTTAGCATTTGACTGTAAAGCTTACAGTAAAGTCAGAATAAAAAGTAGGGTGGTATACTGTTAGGACAGACGTAGTAATAAATGGAACAGTATAGATAGCCTAGGAATAGGTCCACTGATATTTGACCATTTGGATTTTTTTAACGTAGGCTCCAGGCACAACATGGGGCTCAAACCCACAACTCCAAGATCAAGTGTTGTATGCTCCACTGAGCCAGCCAGGTGCCCTGATCATTTGAATTTTAGTAAAGGTGCCAAGGAAGGTCAATGGGGAAAAGAAAGTCTTTAAAAAAAAAATGGTGCTGGGACAACTGTATATGAAAGAAAAAATTAACCTTGAAACTGAACTCATGATGTAAACAAAATTAGTGAAAATGATTCATAGGACAAAACATCAATGTTACATTATAAAACTTTTGGAAAAAAAATTCTTTGAGACTTTGGGATGTGCATAGATTTTTTATATAGTTATTACAAGCATAAAAGAAAAAATAAACCTTATTAAAGTCATATATAAATTATACTTAAAGATGATTTTTTAAAAAATAAGTCATTGATAGTACTGCACTTACTAAAGAAAAAGATACGGACAGTAGGATTTAGGAAACCCAAATAAGAAAATGATGAAGTATCCCTGTCATAAGATCTGGAAGAAAGTATATATTAAAAAGACAACAACCCAATGGGAAAATAAATAAGTAAAATGACATCGAGGGCAGAAATTACAAATAGCTTTAAAATGCATGAGATAAAAAAAACAATGCGGGACGTTGGCTTAATGCCAGTGGTAATTTCGTGTCATGTTTAGCTTGTTTAAAAAAAAAATAAGACTAAAGTTGCATATCTGAATAATTTATGGGACAGACCCATTGAAGAATTTTACTTGTAAAGAAGCAAGGCATTTCATGGTTAATAACTTTCCCCAAAGCAATTAAGGTTTGAGCAAAATTAGCTTACTCTAAACAAAATGGGTTAGAGATAGAGCTGATGATGAATCATTTTTAGTTCAACATTGTTTATAATCCAAATTATCCTACCATTTGTGACCAATGTACCCATGAGTAACTCTCTCAGAGAGAAAACAACAAATTTTGATAAACAAAACTAACAAGACAGTTTTGTTAAAGTTTCTGTGTAAGGTACTGAAGCATTGGTAAGCTTGCTAAATAGAATATGCACAAATTAAAGAGGAAATTACTTGATTTTTTTTGGAGCACTTTGAAACATGGGAATAAGAAGGTTTCCAAGGACATGGAAGTTGGCTCTCCTTACTCCAGACAACAGTTTGCATTGTTCAAGTGTTTCATTGCTTCCTTGAATTTTAAAGATAATTTGGTGGTATTTTGAGAGACAAGATTTCCTAAAAAGTAGATTGAAATATCATCAAGGAATTTCTGTTTATGTGACCTTGGACGTGGAATGAATGAAGGAATGGTAATGATTGAGAATAGTCAACAAAATTACTTATAGCAGTGATGTTTTATTTGAGTCTAAAAATAAATCTAAACTAAGCAAAGGGAATATTTTTATCCCTAATTATGAAACTTTTAGAAGCAAAAATGTGCTTATGGCCTTATGTCCTTCTGATAGCCATGTCGGAGTCATAGCACACTGGCATTTCAAATGATTCGTTATATGTTAGCATAAATTTGCATAGTGAGTTTTTGCAGGTGTATGTTTGCTAGAAAGTGTGCTAAAGGAAATCTCCACAGGGTCCTGCTCCCCTCATATCCACTTATTTACATTAATGACAATCTGTACCCAATTTGTGGACAACACACTGTTCATAAAGTTAGTTTCATGTTCATCAGTAGATGAATATATATAGGCTGATTTTCCTTTTACTTCAGTGCAAAATCAGAGCAGATGGATATGAAAGAAAATATTTCTCCGCTTAGCTAGAATAGCAATTTCATAACAATATTTCCAAATATTGAGATAAGTAAATTGCAGTCGGAATCTCATGGTTTATGCATCTTCTGTTCAACTAAATCCATCAATTTATCTTTAAGATTTACATTGTTATCTGTAAAAAACACTTTTTTTCAGTTCTGATGTTTATCAATTATTTTTAAACAGTAAGAAGAGATTGTAATACAGATGTCATAGTATCAACAAAATTTAAATCTTGTCTGTGTAACATAGTTTGGAAATGAGAGCTATTTCAAAAACCACTTTGCTGGATTGAAATTGAATATCAGTAGATTGGAGAGACTCCTGTTTTATTTTTTAAATTTAAGTCATGTTGAATTTTTCTGGTTACTTTGTACAAAGAGTATAAATCTTAAAAGTATTTTTAGTGACTTGTTATAAGTAAGGAAGCATTACCTTTTCTACTGAGAACCTTCACCTGAATGTCAGAAACTCAAACAAATATAGAATTTTTTAACTATTTGTTGATTTAATTAAAATTACATTTTACATTAGAATACTGCTATAAAATTCCATATGATTGAAAATGGCAGTGAGCATAAATATTTTATATCTTGAAGTGAAATCAATTTTCCATTCACTAATATTTAATATGTTTTGTTATTTGAGTAAATATACATGTAGAAATTCATAGAAAAAATCAGAAAAAATATACTAATATGTTGATAATGATTTTTTAAGTAAATTAAGCTTAAGAATTTTGGATATCTGTCAAGAAAGTTGAATTTTATGTTTCATTTGCATGCATTGTTTATATATTTCTTTGTTCTACAGATATATTTTAAGGTGTTTTCTATCACTACATAATATTAATAGCCAAAAGACAACAACAATATTAATAGTCAATTATTATTACAATGTGGTAAACTTCTATCTTCTAATAACATCACATATTGATTTACTATTTCAGCCTCATAATAAACAAATGATACAGTTAGTGTATTATCCATTCTTTTCCAAGAACCAGAGCTACTTAATGGTGGCCTAGCACCAGGCAGCCAGACTCCAAAGCCTCCCTCTTAAAAGAAATATACACTATAATGTATGTAATCAGATACTACTTACATAAGTACTAGGAAGTTTCAGCTTATCCTAAGTACTGTACCACATTTTAACATTGCCAAATATCAAACAGAATTGCTGATTTTTATGCAAAGATCTTTTGTCTATTAATTCGACTCCTCAAACTTATAAAAGGAATTATGTTTAGAAACTTCTCTCTCTCGTATCATTAGATCATTCAGCTTTGACCCAAAGAATGTATTGAACCGCTCTTTCTTGACCTCACCCTTTGTCTACAGACTCCTAAGCTCTGCATGTCTTGAAGTTTGCTTTACTTTTTATTTCCTTTACAACACATTGTTTTGCACTGTGTGTTCAATTATAAGATCACTTGTACTTATTCTCAAAGTATATAATTAGTGAGATCCACCAGAAAATGTCAGTAAGTGGTCATCCATACTATTAACATATATTATCATAATTTGCTTACCTTATTGGGGGAATAGAAAATATCTTTGAAATGAGCATTTTAATAGCTCTGTTCCAGTGTAATTCTGTGCAGGTTGTCAGATGTGAGATGTATGTAATTTATGGACTGTTCTGTGCATTTCATACCAGCCACTGGAGGGCGTTCTCTAACTGTAGCCTCAATTGCTTATGTTCTTTTCAAGAGAAAACCCAGACTTGGAGTCCCATTGCTGCAGAAACTGATTTGTAAAATATTCTGAGAGTGTACAAAAGAGACAAAAGCAATACAAAATTCAACTCCCACTCTATGTTTCTATATTTCTTTTTTTATTCCCCCGGGAATTGCATTTGCAGAATTTCTTGGCTGGATGCCAGTCCTATCCTCAGACACTTTAAAGTGCTCTTGACAATGCTGTTCAATCATTATAGGAATACAAAAACAGTGAGCAAAAGAAGCCTGAAACTTAGCTCACTGATAATTGCTTCTTTATTTTTCTGAATGTTTCTTTGCACGCATAGCCAAATTTAACATCCTGGTTTCTCGTTAGCTGATGAGAGCCTCAATGTTCCCTGAGCAGTGTCTTTCTGGGTGGATATAGGAAATGTCCACTCTGCCACTTTGACCCCATCCTTTTAGCGTTGCTATGCACACATATTTTAATTTTGATGTTTGTCATGATGATTTGATTCTCTGCTTATGAAATAAAATATTTCTATCATTTTTTAATAGAATTAATGAATCTTCATAGAAAACATATTTTCTACAGCAAAATTCTCCATTAAGTCAGTTTAATGGGTCCATCAGTTTTAAATACATTTTACAACTATTTTTTGGATTCATTTATTTGTTTTAGGCCATATGAAATTTTTGTAATTATACTTAAGTTATTGTGGGCTTGCTATTCTGGATGTTACTTACACCAATGCTAACTGTCACAGGTAAAAACAATTGCGTTTATATTTTCAAAAAGATATTTTATTCTATCATAAGCTTTGAGTAACTTTTTTCCAAATATGATTTTAAGTATTTATTTATTTATTTATTTAGGTATGCTACGTATGTTTTCTCCAATAACCACAATCCCCTTAACCTTCACTACATTGCCATTTATGAAACACAATCATATATGAAACACAATCATTAAAAACAAGTTTTTGTTTTTTATTTTTATTATTTATTTATTTTTATCATGAGTTCTTAAAATGTGTTTTTTTTTTCTATAACACCATGTAACATTCATGTAATTTCTTTTTGGTATTTTCAAGCACAGTGTGCTTCCTTAAGTACTTTGTTGCTGTTATGGTTACTAATTATTATGGTATACATAATACAATAAGTGATAATGCTATTCTTGGTGATGCTGTCTAGGAGTACTTTGTGCTATGAAGTAGATGATGGGAATTAGTTATTGCTTCTGAACTATTACATAAGAACATTTTTAACTTTTTCTCATAGATATTCTATAACTGGCTTATTTATTTATATTTACTTATTTCGATGGTTATCTAAGTGTTCGGTATAGTTTTATTTTGCCTATTTTAGTTTGATGGTATATACAATTACCCCAAGAAATGTAAAATTGTTAGTCAAATAATGATGTCATCAAATAATAATGTCTAAGTGTCTAAATGTCCTTTAGACAAAAGATAGAAGTTAAGATATTATTCATAATCTAAAGTCATAAATTGTTAACTTATATGTTTCAGTAAGGATATTTTTAAGCAAAACATATGCCTCAAGAAACATTTTATATTTTTTGGATTTGCTAAAGATGTTACCTTTAAATCTTTTAAATCTATGTGAAACAGCTGCTCTTTGATTTTTCATTTAACAACTTTCTAAGACAACTCAGAGTTAACGTGGCCTAAACATTTTCAGAACATGCTTAGAAAATAATCTCTTTAAGCCAGAGGACTTCATAGAATTGCCATGTGGTAATTCTTCCTTCTCCTAGGAAAAATGGAATCAAAGTTGTCACTAATTTTCCTAACACAAGATGCTGCAAATATGTCTAGATAGTTAAACCCTGGATGTTTACATAATGTTTACATGTTTCAATAAAACAGAATAAATGAAATTCTGTACTGCTTAGTAACATTCTTACAGTATCTTTATCATAGTTGTTATTTTTAAAATTATTTTCTCCCCAGCTTTATTAAGATGTAATTGACATATAACATTGTGTAAGTTAAAGTGTACACCTGTTTATTGGATATGCAAATATATTGCAAAATGATCACCACCATAGCAGTATTTAATACCTCCTTTGTACTACATAATTAGGTTTTTCTTGAGGTTAGAACATTGAAGATCTACTCTCTTAGCAACTTTCAAGTATGTAATACAGTATGATTACCTGTAATGACCATGCCTATATTTGATCCTCATAACTTATCAATCTCATTTGTTATTTACATTTTTCTAGTTTTTATTAGGGAAAAAATGTTTCTTAGTGACTTGAATAAGGAAAATTTGTGGTAGTTATATACCATCACTGTCTGTTATTTCTGCCCAAGTGGAAGTGATTAAAAATAGAATACTTCTTTCCTTTGAACTTCTTATCATATTTGGCTTCCCTGGATGGAGGGTGTCTTTTTTTTTTTTTTTTTGAAAGATTTTATTTATTCATTTGACACAGAGAGAGAGAGATTACAAGTAGGCAGAGAGGCAGGCAGAGAGAGAGGAGAGAGGAGGAAGCAGGCTCCCCGCTGAGCAGAGAGCCCGATGTGGGCCTCGATCCCAGGACCCTGGGATCATGACCTGAGCCGAAGGCAGCGGCTTTAACCCACTGAGCCACCCAGGCGCCCAGATGGAGGGTGTTTTTTGCTTGAGTACCATAACTAGGATCTATGGGTAAAGGATGTTCCTTAAATCTACAAGTGCTATCTTATTTAGAGTTTTCTTCTTATGAACCAATTCCCTTATTGCAATCCCCTGTTATCATTCAACTTTTTATATAAAGCTCTCATTGTGCAAATTATCTTGTGGTTTTTCCTCTCCTGATTTCACCTTTATTGATACAGTAGAATATCATGATTTATTGAAAGTAAGAACTAAAATTAGTGGCAATATTGAATGGTGGACATTTGATATAGAGAGAATTCATCTCCATGTGTGGCTGCTAGGAAATCCTTCCAGTCTGTATGCACATACTGCTGCTCACACAAAGGATGAATCCACTCATATTCCTCCTGATTTTGTACCAGCTTGTGCCTTGCTTTCAGGGGTAAGTTGAAACAGAATGGATGTGCTATTGTGGAACCTAGCAGACATGCTGTATGACAGCCATGCTAGACTACTGAATTAACAAAGAGAAGGTGAAAGTGCTTTGGAAAAGAAAAGACAATCTCTCATTTATTTTGGCTAAATGCATCTCTGTAGAGACCCCCCAGTGAGACCAGCAGAAGAACTGCATAGCTGAGTCTGGGAAGACTCACAGAATCATGAGAAATACTAAATTGTGACTTTGGGTTGGTTTGTCCATTAGAAACAAAGGACTCAATCAGCAGTTTAGGAACCATGGTTAAACTTGGATATTCTGTTGTCAGAGGCCTGAGTCAGCCGGAATACATCAGCCAGGCTTCTCACAGTTCTGACACTTATTTTTCTCTCTTCTTCAAAAAACTTTTGTCTAAGGCAGACAATGTTTAAAAATCCTATATAATCTCTCAGAATCCTACAATAATTCTTATTACTCACTTGATAATACCAGTAATTCGTTGAAATATATTGCTGGCTTCTTGCAGGCATGGCAGGTGTCACGATAACCTAGTGATTGTAAAATTAAACAAGATACACAGATGAGATGCACAGGGATAAATTAGATGCTTTGGAGGACCTTGGTGAAAATACCCCAGTCATGCAATACAACCTGTTAAGAAGTTAGATATCCAAGGATGATAATAACAGGTAGAAAATTAAGCAGATTATAATGCCCTAATTTGTGAATGTGTAATGATACCTCGCCTGTGGAAAACATGTAAGATGAAAGTCCAGGAAATCAGTGAAGAGAATCTCCATGCTTATATTAATCACTTTGATCAGATTAAACACTTGACAAGATGGACTGTCCTCTCATTGAAATTTAAATACATTTTTTTTATTTATTTAGTTTTTTGTTTTGTTTTGTTTTGTTTTTAAATGCTCTCTACCTTGCTGGAAACTTTTAACCAAAGACAGGCAAAAACTGAAGTTCATAGAGTCGGGTAATGAAGAATTTGCTCAGCCAAATTGACAATTACCTACTCTAGAAGGAGACAAGTGTCTTCTCAGGGCTCATTAATTTTGGAGCTCCAGGAGTCCAAGGTCTTGATTAGTATATGTGATCACTTCTGTTTGAAGCAGCTGCTGGAGTGGAGTTGCTCACAACAGCAGCCACAGAAACATGGCAAGCATGCTTTCCAAAAGCAAGAGGCCAAATAGGAGAAAACAAAGGAAAGAGATTGTTATGGATTCAATCGTGTTCCCCTGTAAAAAGATATTTTTGAAGTTCCCAGTACTATAGAATGCGACCTTATTTGGATATAGGGTCATTGCAGACATCATTAGTAAAGTTAAGATGAGATCATAGTAGAGTAGAGAGGGCTCCTTATTCTATACAATGGGTGTCTTTATGAGGAGATGATCATATAAGGCTGAAACACAGGGAAGTGCTATATGAATGAAGTCTGAGAATTGGAGTGATATATCTAAAAACCAAGGAACACCAGAGATTGCTGGCAAATCACTAGGCGCCGGGAAGAGACAGGTAAGGATTTTCCGATGGATTTCAAACAGAGCATGACACTGCAGACACCATGATTTCCGATGTCTAGTATCCAGAACTGGGAAACAATAAATATCTCTTGTTTTAAGCCATGCTCTTCGTGGTACTTTGTTACTGCAACCCTAGAGAGCTAAATAATAAAGGTCAATTGCTGCCTGTCAACAACACCAACACCAATAGTAATGGAATTGCCCCCAAATTCCTCATTGGATTTATCCCTCTATTTCTGCAGATCGGTGTTAAAATCTCTTATTAGAGACCAATAATTCAATGCCTAAATCCAAATATTTCTGATGAATAATGACTTTCAAAAATAGGGGGAGTTTTGGGAAATAGATCATATTAATGATCAGGGATATTGAGGAGAAAGAAAGAACTTTGCTACATGTCCAGATTGGACATGGAGAACCAAAGTGATTTTCTGTAGAGATGTTCCCATTCTTTCAGCTGATACTGGGATCTTTTTATGGTGATTCTAGGGGAAAAAAGAGTTCCTAGTTGAACAGATGAGGAGAACCAGTGCAGAGACTTCTTTGCACTTGTGAAATAGCCCCAGAAGCCTCCTGCCACAATAAAAATCATAAATATTAAATCATTATTGCCATATTTTAAATGGGGGAAGTAACATTTTAATTCAAATATGAAATCATAGGGGTAGGTTATGCCCTATGGTAACATTATTCCAATGATGATCTCAATTTGATACAAAAATCAGATGCGTTGTGGCCATTATTTATAGAATACATTTAGATTTATTTATTTATTTTAAAGAATTTATTTATTTATTTGACACAAAGAGTGAGAGACCAGATTACAAGTAGTCAGAGAAGCAGAGAGAGAGGAAGAAGCAGGCTCCCTGCTAAGCAGAGAGCCCGACACGGACCTCGATCCCAGGACCCTGAGATCATGACCTGAGCCGAAGGCAGAGGCTTTAACCCACTGAGCCACCCAGGCACCCCTATATGTAGATTTATAGAATGAATCATTGAACACTAAGTCAAAAATAAATGATGTATTGTATGTTGATTAATTAAACATAATGATAATAAAAAGATTTATAGATTTAAAAAAGTGGCAGTAATTAGATAAGAATTGTAAGCATATTTTTACATTGAAAGATGATTCTTAATTACTTCTGATTTGTATGCAGTCATTGATTTGGCTTGAGTGATCTTACTAGTCTCTGTTAATGCTGGATATCAAGAGCAATTTGGTTTTTTTCTTGCAGGGCCAGTGGTTTGATTTACTGTTTGTTCAGCCACCTGGGTATTTAAATTATCTGGCATGATATCATAATTGAGTAAGGTGGGCTTTAAACAGGTGGCCTAAACCTAATTCAAATGCTAAAGTTACTCTTTATATTGAGGCCATAGTAACTAAAAGTACTTGAGGAATAATTGTGTTTGAGTCTCTGTCTTTACTGAGTTTGTTGCAGAAAAGATGGGATATTTATTTGAAAATAGTTAGAGGCTCTTCCAGACAATCTAACCCCAGTCGTCCACGCCAAATGTGCTCATGACCAGATAAGATTTTTTATTCTTTTGTCCCCTAAACATCATAAACAATGTTTAAAAAACAATTTGCTTACTTTATTCCTGGAAGGGGCATTATCTCACACCTAGTGTGATTATTCCTTTTCAACATATTAATAAAATGTGTCAAAGGAGACATAAGTCTTGAACAATGTGGTATCAAAGTCCAAACATGCCTTCACCTTCTGGCCTCACTTATTCACTCAGTCGACGGGTATAAATCACGTACTATACACTGAGCACTGTTCTAGAAACTAATGCCATAATCACAAACAATGAAAATATCCATGAGGAGATTATATCCTAAGTGAAGGCAGACAACACATTTTTAAAAGGTATAAATACATCATTAGCAAATGTTAATAAAATTATAGGGGAAAGTTAAGCATGATAGTGAATCAGAGAGTAATAAGAGAGTGACACTGTATTTAAATATAAAGCGGTTTGGAGTGGCTTTACCATCAAGGTAATACTTAAGGGAGATATCGGAGGGGTCAGAGAGACTAGATTGAAGAGAATAGGGGTGATCAGAAAATGAAAATTTTAATATTAATGGGTGTGACACATACAGGATGGGACGAAGTCGGGCTCCTATACCTGACATCACTTGTGACATTGGGTAGTCTCACAGTATAACACTAGCAGGGGTCATGAGTCTCTAGATAGTCTAAAAACTGCAGTCATTCCTTAAAAATGCTGTCAAGCTTATGGACTATTTTACTAGTATTGCTTCTCAGATCTTAGAAGATGCTGAATCACTTTGTCAGGGATGGTAGATTTAAAATGGTTTTCATAGCATGTATATACATTCAAAAGTACTTCTTAATAATATTTGTCATTACATATTCCTGGGCTGAGATAACAGATTGTCCAACTGTTCAGGCCACTGACCTTTTAATAACTGTAATGACTGATAGACCCAAATTTACGTGAACAGCTCATTCTAGGCTGATTTGGTTAAGATTATGATGAAGTCAAAACGGTTGCTTCCTCTGTGGATTCTCATGTAACCTTCATCAAAACTTCATATTAAACCAACATTTGTTGATACTCTGACAAAGCCAAAAGTTTTTTTGAGCAGCCAAAAATTCAAACACTGTCCATAGTGAATACCAATGGACTATGCTTGGAGCAAGAATTGCTGTCCACAATCCAATTTAGAAATTTTAGATTTAGCAATGAACGTAGTTCTAGAGAACTATAGAAAATGTCTACAGAGTTGAAATTATCTTATACAGATTTATATTTGATTGAATTGCCTGGGTTGAGTTGCTCACACCTTTATAGTGGCCTAAATTTTTAGGAAAATAATTAAACTTATGTAAATATTTAAGTTGGTCTTTATTTTTCCAATTTAAATCCAGTGTTTCAAATAAATTATTACCACTTCTCAAGAGTAAAATTATAAAGTATAGATTTGTCTAACCCAAATAACCCTCACCATCAGCATGTTGGAGATAAACAGCAAAATATGTTGATATCTTCTGGGAAAATGGCAAAATTTACTCTTTATTTGGTAACCCTGAATTCAACCATGTAATAGAGATTGTATGCATATCGGTTCCTCTAAAGAGATGGAATATATGTAACTACAGTCCTGGATCTACTTTATATTTTGTCCAATCTGGTTTTCTTTGGCTGAAAAGAACTATATTTTTCTAATATAACACACAGGAAGGAAAATATCCTGATACTCTGGAAAATTCAATTGTTTTTCGCAGATGCAACTTAGGGGCAACAGAAAAGTAACTTCTCTTCTGCTGAAAATAGTCTAGATTTACTTTCAGGGAAAGTTTTTCTTGGAAGATACCAAAGAAAATTTAACAAACTGAAATTTGAGAAATATACTAGTATAAACCAGTGAGTCTTTGATGTATTTAGAAATCAGAGAGCAATGATAATATTTCTGCCTTCACTATCTGTTTTTACTTTACCTCTAATTCTATAGGGGAAATGTCAAGCTTTTCCTAGTAACAATTGCTACTATTGCTGTTATTTAGCTGTTTTATATATTTAATTATCATTTCTATATTCAACTATTTATCATTAATTATGAATTCCACAAAGTCCCCTAATTCAGAATAATAGAATAATATTTAACGTTTTCTCAGCTTACACAAGCATTTGGATATATAATTTTTGTCAAAAACTTACAAGTTCAGATCAATAAATATGAACCTTGATTTTACAACCTGTATTATAAACTCTCCCATCCAATCTTCCACTTCATATATCACCGTGGTAGGCAGAAAAATGGGCCCTGAAAGATGTCCATATCCTAATGTTCTCAATTTGTGACTTCTTCCTTGTTTGACAAAAGGTATTTTGTAGATGTGATTAAAGTTCTGGACCTTGATATCAAGATTGTGCTGGATTATCCAAATGAAGCAACCACTTGACTCCTTGAAAGGAGAGAACCTTTCCCAGTGCAGTTCTGAGAAAGATATAGGACAATGAAAGCATGGTCAGAGAGATACTCCATCACTGGCTTTGAAGAAGGAGGAAGAAGTCCATGAATCAAGGAGTTTAAGCAATCTCTAGAAGTTGAAAAACAAAAGAAACACAAACATCAGATTCTTCAGAAAGGAATGTACCCTTGCCCAAACTTTAACCCATAAGAACTACTCAGATTTCTGACTACAATCAGTATAAAATAAGAAATGTATGTTGTCTTAAGCTATTAATTTTTGTGGCAATGTATTCCAGCAGTTATAAAAAAATTAAGATAGCACTTGAGGGCCTGTTTTTATCATGCTTTGGCTCTTGTAAAACTCGGAGTCCACCTCTTCTTCTTTTAAGAATCCCTTTGAATTTAGAAAAAACTGTCTGAGGCTGACATTCCACAGCTGCCTCTCATGTTTCTATAGGCTTGACCATGGCTTTAGCTACTGTGTCATTGCTTGTCTTCAGGAACTCAAGAATTCATTCCATTTTCCAGGTATTCTCCCTGCCCCATGTAGGCCCTGACTGAAGCATATATTCTGAGGATCATATTTATCTTAACAGCTATGTCACTTCTAAGTTCTCATAATACTGCAGAAGACTATCTACTGGGGACTTGCACTTAAGATTTTGTAGGAAGTAGTGAGAAAGTAGTGCCATGTAGAGCAGAGGCACCTTAATAGACAATATTAGATAACATTATATCTGAAAAACCTTCAGTCATTCTATAGCTTGAAATATGTATTAGATAAATATTTTTGTCTTTTTCCTCAGTTACCAAACCTAAACCTCAACTTCTTTTATATATTCAGTCATTCAAGAGAAAACCATTAAGTTCTCTTCTTGCAACCTGTAATTAAATTTTGTACAAATAATTGAAGGAGTTCTTCTAAATAAGAGCATTGGAATATTATATATATATGTATATGTAATATATATATGTACATGTACACTTTTCTTTACAGAGAATACTCTCAAGTTTTGAGCTCTACTTTTCTTGTTTCAAAAATAATAGCAGAATAGGAATTCAATAGGAAATTTCTAAAAATGAAATGGAAAATTCCTAGTGCTCAATAATATTCAAAATTCTCTTCCATTGTATTTCTTTCACATTTTTCCTCCTTTTACTTCCTTGAGCTTGAGAATACATACCTTTGGTAATCTTTGCTTTTACATTTTAGCCAGGGTGATGATTCCTGAGAAATGGCAGAATTTGAAAAAAGCAAAATTAACATTTGCACCCTAGGATGGAAGGGAGGCATTTCTAAAAGCAAGATTTGGTTGCTCCCAATTCCAAAAACATACAAAGATAAGAAATCAATCGTATTTCTATTTTGATACCTGAAATTTTCCAGGGATATAAACAGAATCCAAAATGGTATAGAGATTATTGTTATTACAGTTTACAGGAAGGTAATATCTTATCTTGTTGGGAGGGAAATAGAAATGGTTTTGGAAGGAAGTCAATTACATATCTGTAGATAATTTTCAATAGTTGGAATAAGTGAGAGTGAGAGTGCATTACAGATATAAGGAACAGTGACAGCAATGGGAGTAAAAGATGGGAAAACAAGCAACCTGTATGTGATAAAATGTAGTATCCAAATTCATATGGAGGTTAAATGTTGACAAGTCCTTGACAAGCCACTTTCTCATGACCCTTGTGGTTAATCCAAACCTTTGTCACAAGTCTCCCTCCCCTCTCCAGTTCTATCATTCTCAGCAAAATAGCTTCTTTACAATTCATGGAGAAAATTATGACATCAGGAAGTATTTCCTTCAGCCTCCTAGTTCTTTACTTATATCAGTAACCCTACTTCATTGTAAATACTCTGGCAAACTTTACTTTCTATTCGCCAAATCCAATATATACTAATTTGTTTTACTTACCAAATGCCTCTATTATTTAGAACTCCAGTATTTCTTTCTGGAAGCTTTTTGCTCCTTAGAGTTGTCTGACCTCACACTCTATTTTTCTCCTAAGTTTCTAGTAATTTTTTTTCCCTAGTTTTCTTTCTTGCTTCTGCTTGTACAAGTAGAGTTCACCAAAATTTTAATCTTGAAATTCATCTCTTCTTGCATTAAATATTCTTCCCAGGATTATTGCACAAAACCGATTTTACAACCTGACTCTGAAATCCAATAATGTTCAACCTGCACTCCATTGCAGATCATTCTTTGGAGCTCTATATCTTTATATAGTATATTTGACTTGACATCTCTCCTCCAAGGCTCTAATGGCATTCTACTCAATATTTAGAAACCATCTTTGATGAAGCTAAATCTGGTTCATATAATCACATAATTAAATAATTTTTTCTTTGTAGTACAATAAGGAAGAGGTAAACTTGTCATTAACTAATAATATCCCATGTTATTATGATATAATTTCTAGAATAGGGGACAAATTTTGATTTGATAGATTATGTGTAACCACACACTGTATCTTCTCATATTCAGTACTGTGTATGTCCTGGAAGTGTGGTAGTAAAGGAAAAATCAATTAGAAACCTTTCCGTATCAGGCCTATAATTGGTCCCTCTAAAGATACTAAAAAAAAAAAAAATACATGCTTTGCCTTCACATAACTCAACTTAGTGGCCACCAGTGTGTGGCTTGAAGCATATCAGTTTCAATGATTCCCACTTAAACCTAGTTGGAGAGGAGAGAATACCAAAAAATTAAATAAATAAATAAAGTAATTTATTTTTTATAATTATGACATAATATATACTTAGAATTGTTAAACATGAAAACCACAAATCATGTAAAGCCATGTAAAACATAAGTAGGCATAAATATATATAATTAAAGATTATTGATAGTGATTTATGAAAAAAGAAATACTTCATTTATGTAATTTGTTAACATGTCTGTTAAACTTTAAAATTATTAACTCATGTAATGTCTATTCATTGTGTACATTGGATATTTGATATATGTTGACCAAGCACATTCTGAAATTCAGTATCACTTTGTATGAAAAAAAAAAAATACTGTGAAATCATGCAGGCATTTTCTTCCAAAATTTCACCTCAGCAGTCCTTAAAAAAGTTCTCATATGACAGTCATCAACCCGAATCTGTGCAGTTAGAAATAAAAAGTAATAAAAAAAAAGTTTGTTGCTGACCTGATGGTATGTATTCTCTCATTTTTGTGAGTCTATTGAAGTTTCAATCCTTGCAGAGTTTGATGACACTATAAGATCTCACCACTGGGAAAAGCAGAGCAGGGTGATCGGGTGGTTTATACAGGTAAAACTGAAGCTAAAATGAAATATTTCTCTCCCCTTATGTGTTCAGAGATTGCATGGGTGAAAATTACCAATTTTATTAACTCAAGTTTCATACCCAAAGACTCCCAGAACTTGCACTTTTGATGTAGTAGAACCTGTTTGAAAGGAGAAAAAAGAAGTTTCAAAAGTAGAGACAAGTTAATATTACAAACTGAGTCACTGAAGTGTGTCAGCACACATGCTGGATCCTTTACCACTGGTGACTGGCCTTTGTTCCTGCAATTACCTTTTGTAAAATTTAAGTGGTTTCTATTCGAGTTTTAACAATAAACTTGCTAAATGTCTTGAAAGATTTCATTCTAAAAATACCTTTGTGGCGTAATATTTAAAGAACTAAAGGGCATCTGAATTTAGAAACACTGAAATAACTTCAAAATGAACGATGTTATATTCAATATGCATTTAGCAGAAATTAGGAATTTACATGTTTTAATAGGCTCCAAATTAAAAAAAAGTATTTATTTCAAAAAATGTAATTAACCCAATGACCAGGTACAAATTCATGAGCAAAAACTCAACCCTCATTTCTTTACATATTTAAAAGGGATTGTACTAAAATCTATTCTTTTATTAAAATATTAAATGAGTCTGTGAAATATCCAGTTATTGTGATCTATTGTTCTTATTAAGTGTTTGAAATAAATCTGAGATCTAATATTTTTCCCCTAAGTTAATTTCTAACTCAAAGTATGTGTTATCTTTGCAATTAAGTAAAATAAAAATTATTTATCAGCAAAATATATTGGTAGAACTTTATTATTAGAGAAGAAAGTAAGTACATGCCTTACTTCTTTACTTTTCAAGTTCCTGAAATACAGCAAGCTTCCTTGAATGATGTCTTAATGAATGGCATCCAAAGTTACATAGAAGCTCTACTTTTATTATCTAGACTTGATCTATAAAATAAAACAACTACAGATGAAATATATTCAACAATGTGCTGTGATTTATCTGCATCACTTAGAAAAAACAATCTTCTTGCCTATTATTTCTGAAAAGTCTATGTGTATTGTATATAAAATCTATTATGTTGGATGACTAAAGGGATATAAAAACTATTCTACCAGTATCTGAAAAAAGTGCATTCTCTTTATTTTTAAGTTGAAAAAGTGTCATTATGTTTAAAATATAGTTGATATTTATTTTATAATGCCAAAGGCTTTAATAATCATTATATAAATAAAGCATTCACTTCTTAAATGAGGAGCAGCTATTAGCCATTCTATTACTCATACTATGATCAAACTCTTTTCACCAGCTAAAATTGTGATATTATTAAATAGTTTGCCCTTGTTTAAATATCTTAATGATTAACATTCCCAAATCATATGAAAAAAAATATCTCTTTCTAAAGTACAAATAATTATGGATAAAATATTTAATTTTATGGATAAAATGTTTAAAATTAAGCAATTTGAAGTGTTTAATTAATTCTTATAGGTAAACTCAAATGTAAGGGAAATTCCCTGGGTCTGTAAATACAAAAAGTAATGGATAGAATGGTAGCCCTATGAGCTGATGCTGGAGTTATAAATGGCACAGTTCTGTATTTTACTTCTTTTGGTAATTCGGACGTTGGTTTGTATGTCCATGAAGGTACATCAGATGAGATCTTATGTTTCTATGAAAACATACATCTGGAAGCTGAAAATATAAAGATAGAATTCGTGAAGTTATACAAACTTAGAAAAATAAGAAACAAAAAAATTCCTACCAGCACAGAAAATAAAAAGGAGGATATTTAGCTTAATTAACCTGAGGTTTACTTGAGAGAAAATAGTTTCTATTGAAGATTGCAGCCAGGGGTGTAATCCCTAAATTGATGTAAGGATCAAATTGACAGTAATCCTGAGATCTGAAAATCCAAAGTCACTTAAGATATATTTTACACAGTTTATTTTGTATATTGCCTCACTTTTTTTCTCTGTGGTTTAAATGATTTTTTTGATAATAAAATTAACAATAACATCAAATGTCCAGTGAGCACCTCCTCTGTGTCAGCAACTACTCTATGTACAGTCAGCCAAATTGACAAAAATCCTTGCCTTTATGGAAATTGTCTTGTTGTGTTTTTGTTGTTTTTTTCTTTTGTTGTTGTTTTTCCAGTGTAGGAAACAGAAAATAAATGACATGCACAATAAAAAATAGAATATGTTTGACCATAACAAAAAATAAAAGGAAACAGTAAGTAAATCTTTCCCTTTCCGGGAAAGGAAATAGGAAGTGATTTATGGAGTTGGAGGCCACAGTTTTAAGTAGAGCAGCTAAGATACTGCACTGAAAGGATGATGTTTATGGAAAGACCCAAGGTTATGAGGGCTAAGCAGGGAATATCTGAGAATGCCCAAGCAAACTGCATAAGAAGAGCAAAGGCCTTGGACCAGGAGCAAGCCTGAAGTGGAATACAGGCCCATTTAGCTTCTTTGCTCCTTTCCTTGTGTCTTTGTTGGAAGTTCTTTAAGGCTGAATGCAGTTAGTTCAGTAATAGCACCCGCACCAACAAGGATTTGAGATGTTGTCTTCTCAAAATTATCCAGGTGTTTTGACTGTAACTGTCAGATCTTGCCATGGGCCATATGAGCTCAGGTCCTGCTCATTACATTAGTTTTCAGAACTTCTACCATCAGGGTTTTTTCCTTTCTTCTGTTGACTCAACGTATACATTTACTTTGTTTTATGCCAAATTTCAATATGTTTGAGACAAGGTGATCAATTGAATTAATTATGTTAACTATAGACTTAAAGCAACTTTTTCCACTTAATATTTTGAAACTTTTAAAGTATAGTTTTAGTAAGTATAAATTAAGCTATCATAGACATACCAGAAATTACTTAAACTGTTATTTCCCTAGTATTATGTGTCCATAATTTGGACGTGAGCGAATGAATCAGTATTGAGGTGTGTTGGATTTTTAAAGGGCCCAATGATAGCACTTTAACCCTCCTAAGACAGGGACTAGGAGTCAAGAAAATAAAGAATAAAGAAAAACACAGTTATTTTCACTGATAAACCTGATACTGGAGAATATGATTTATTTTAGGGCCTAATAATTTTTACCTGAAAAGTAATGCATGACCAAGAGCTCACTAGAACACATACTCTCTGGGTAACAGATCTCCAAACAAATGCGAAGAGGGTACTAACTCACATATCTTAATTCTCTTCTCCCCAAATCAATCACCAGAAAAGATCATGGGACATAAAACCAGAAGTGATTCTCTCGGGAGCCTCCATCAACACAAAGATATGAAGTTGGGCAAAAGAACCTCCCTCCAGTACAGTACTTTATTAAGCCTATAGCTTCATAACCAGTTTGGAATAAATTCAATTTTAAAGTACCTTTTAAAACAATGGGAATTTTAATAATCTTTGTATTTCCTTATTATATTTCTAATCACGGTTTGCTGTAGGTTTCTCAAATTTTTATGAAAAATTTTCCTTAGTGTCTTCTTTGAGTAGACACTGACTCTAGCATGCTACCTTTTCTGCCAAATTTACTTTGGTAAGGTTTTAGCTGTTGCATTAAAATTAAACCCAAGAATGTCAGTTTAACCTTACTTGTAAGTTAACTAACGTGTAACATAAAGTGTGCTATGACTGTATATGATGACATAATGGTAGATGACCAAAGATGGTTGTAGCTCCACTAATCGAGTGAAAATTTGCTGTCCTTAATGACTATTTTCTTTTTATAGTTGTGCAAATATTTCTAGTCTACTCAGTAAAATGTTCAATTCGTAGATGGCCGCCAGGAGTGCCTGAGGAATGTCATGCATAACCCACACCACAAGGGGGCACTGTAGGGTGTTGGCATGTGCTTTGCCATCAGCTTGTTTTTTTGCTCCCTCATCAATATGGTGTAGGATTTGATGTAAACTAATTGTGAAATATCTACCATACTTCCTGTATCTTTCTGATTTTCTAAGAAAATGGAAATATGATATCTAGATCATGTTAACAGATATTAAAAATCTTCTAAAAACACGATTTCTTTAAAGTTGACCTAAAGAGCTGGTAATAGAAGCTAATATTTTAGTTAATTTAGATAATTTAAGGACACTTATATATTGGGATAAGATCCTTATACATTATCTAACATATATTTCTACAAATAGAAAAAAATATATAATATTATATATGTATTTTTATAATATATTAAACTCAGTTTTTATATTCCTAAGACAACTTTAACAGAAATTTGGAGACAACCTTAGATATACATAGGTTTAAGACATAAAAGTACCTGTGGCTTATTTAATTTTATTTTTTATTATTATATTTTAATATTTAATAAGGATAAGCCCACCCCTGCTTTTTTCATCTGACATGTAACACATGTGGATACGTTTTAATAATCTGTTCATAAATTTACGAAGAATGAATAACTTTGAGGAAATAAATGGATGAACAGGGAGATGGAAGCAATAGACAAGATCAGTTACAATACAAAACAACAATGCAGAGTGGCTTGCCTTGTGCTTTCTGTTTTTTTTTTTTTTTAAAGATTTTATTTATTCATTTGACACAGAGAGAGAGATTACAAGTAGGCAGAGAGGCAGGCAGAGAGAGAGGAGAAAGCAGGCTCCCTGCCGAGCAGAGGACCCTGGGATCATGACCTGAGCCGAAGGCAGCGGCTTTAACCCACTGAGCCACCCAGGCGCCCTCTTGCCTTGTGTTTTCAAAATTTAGTTTGTCAGTGATACTTTCACACTGTTGATGCCTGAATGTATCTTCTTTTCTAGGGATTTGAACGTGGGCTCATCATATTCAATGAATAATCAAGCAATAAATAAATAATGCAGAGAAAATAGTCTTTCTCAAATATATAGATTATTTCCTCTAAAATTCCTCCATTTTTATGAGGTCACCATAGGCACTTCTGTCTGTTAGGCCTAGGGGCATTCTGGTACACTTCCAAAACACTCAGTTAGAATTCTCTTGTCTCTGTAAATAACAGGTTGAGAAAATTCAATTAAGTTCACCATGTCATTTATCACCAGAAAAGGGAATTTAGAGGAATTTCACCTGACGATTGTTAAAAAGTTTGTCTTACCGAATGTAACATGTGAATTAACTCTCATTATTCATTTTGTTCATGGGGCTCAGTAATGAAAGTCATTACCCAATTAACCATGTCAAAGTATTAATTTCCACCCCTTGAGTCAGAGTTTTGATATCTTTAGTGAGCTCCATTCAGTGAAGTAACTGATGTTTCATATACTTTTCTCCATCTGAGGTAATACAGTGAACACACAGTTATTGTCATCGAGGGAGTTTATCATCTAGGAAAATGATGACTTACAGTCAGCAACATTAAATAATGCAATGTAGTAATAAAAAGCAAGTCAAACGCAATAGTTATCCTTGCTAATTAAAGGCAGGTCATTGACAGAAAGTGATACTGATTAAGTGAAGGAATGATTTGCCATGAGCCATTTTGATGTTAGAAAAGTGTAATCTTATTTATTCATTGTCCCCTACATGGAAAGGCATATGCTAAAACAAAGAAGAACTAAAATTCATCTTAAAATTTAAAATGTCTAAAGGTAACATAGAAGATGCTAAGTATTTTCTAATTGCATTGTGCAGTTTCACTGATTGCATAGTATTCAAATTTACTTAGTTTGACAATGCACAGTTATTAGCATTTTTAGCATTTATTGTGTACTTGCATTTTACATTTACCTTGGATTAACCAAAAAATCAAGGCACGCGCCCAGAGAAATTAAGTTTACTCATGGTCACACAAACACAATTACAGAAATTATTCCTCAGTTTTATTAGTAGAATCTCATCATAAAACATAACTAATATTAGAAAAAGCATTACGTTGTGAATATGTTTTATGTTTGGTTGCCAAGTTTGCAAGAAATCATTGAAGAATTTCCACAAGTGGGCAGCTTATGCATATCTTAGCATAAATACATATTATAACAGTATTCTATGATACTTTTTTACAAAAGAAAATTATAACATTCTTATACTAATGAGAGTTTTACATTTCCATCAAAGAAAAAAAAAAAGAAACACATGGAACCAACATGCTTCAAATTTAATTATATATAATTGTCATGAGCACATTTTGAAGGTGCACACACTAGTTATCTTTCCACAATGTCGGCTTTATTCAATCATAAAGCAAAGTTAAATCACAATTATAAAGCGGGTTCAGGGTTCCAAACTCAATGACATTTCCCCATGGGATTAAATTTGGCTTCTTACACAGCACACAAAGCAGGACAGAGGACAAGCCACACATCAAAGATTAACAGAAAGGTGCAGGAAGTTAAGGAACCAAACGCAAAGTCAGTCTGTGGGTGTGTGGTTGAGATAAGGCCTCAGTATGGCCGGGTCAGCTCTCAGCACTTACTGCCCCTTAGGTTCAAGCTGGGAGGGATCTCGGTTCAATTCGGAGATCAATCAGGCAGGACCTTTGCTGGCTGCTGCTTTTTTTAGTGGTCAGACATAGAGAGGTCATGTCTGAAGAGTCTGACAGTTTGCTGCCAAAATCCTCCCCTTTTTAAAGAGATTTAATCAGGTTTGGGCCCCCTCAGAACCTCCTCTGGTTCTGCTCCTTATCAGTTCTGGGGTGTCAGCCACCTTGGTCCCCGTGATGTCTCCTAGAGGCAGTACCTTACCTGTTTGCGCCATTGCTGGACACAGGCCCCTGCTTGACATGAGAGACTCCACTTTGGTCTCTACAAGAATCTTTTCTAAACAATAATTTATTATATGATTGTGAGACTAACTGTGGCATGTTTACTGTATTTATAAAAGGTATATCAGCTTATTCATTCTGGGCCTGGAATGAATTAAAAGCACATTTACAACTTATACCGTCTTCATCCAACAGAAAAGAGAGGAGAATTAAAATTTCAAGAGAATATTATTTTCCTGTTTAATACTTAACTGTCTAATGGGTAGAACTCAGGCAGAATATATTACAATTGAACAAACAATAAATAGTTTAGGGGATTTCCCATGAAATATAGTTTTATTTCCAATCTTAAAATATCCAATCCAGCTCTAATTCCACTTTAACATTTGCCATTGAATTAAAAGTAACTTAAAAGAATGCATTTTGGAAAGTGGGTAATTCTATTTTCAGATGTATAATCTGATACATGATTCTAGAGTCATGTTACATGTATGTTGTGCTTTAAGGAAATGTGATTTTGGGATTGGCTAGATATATTGCTCAGTTTGCATTTTGCTATGTGTTTCAAAATTAAATGTCAATGGAAGTAATTTTATGATGTTTATTTTGCTAAATCTAAACAGATATTTTTATTGCTTATAATCAGTACCTGGCTTAACTGAATTATCCATAATTCTGTGGGAATTTCCATAAGACCAGTCTGGGTGTGAACAAATCTTAAAGATGTATTGATTTATTGAAAGTTTTAGAAAAATGTTGCAGATGTAAGGAAGTAAATAGTTTAAAATTGTGGTGTATAATTATTACAACTCATTTGTATGGGCATAGACTTTATCTTATGAAATAATAATGAGAAGAACTTTGATAGTTAATCATAAATACAACACTTACTTAAAAAGTGTGACTATATTTTACCTAACATGTTTGTTAGTAGGCTTTCTAGTTGTTTTTGACTTTGTTCTTTTCACTAGAGAGTGGTGTTCTGTGACAGTGTATTAGAATTCATTTGATATTTTAATCATCTGGATTTTACAGAGTGAAAAATTAATTACGTTAATATTTTGTACCTTTAGGAATGTGCAAAAGTGATTTTTTCAATGGTGCAATTTCAGTACCTAGCAAAACGCTTTGTAACCCACTGATATTTATTCTGAATTAACTGTAAATAAGATTGTCTTGAGGATAGCAATTTATTGTGCAGAACTTAGTATTATATATGTTTGCAAAATGTCCGTAGGTGCTGATTTATTACCAGTAAAATACACTCTCATCTTCAAAATTTATTGACCCTATTCTTGCTTTACCCAAAGATGATCATATGGATGATACACAAATTGTGGCATGAAGCCCATATCCTACAAGACTTTGGAATGTAGGATGGGGAACTCTGGATAAAAGGGATTTTCCTGCTGTAAAAAAAGAAAATTGTTATTTATACTAATACTATTGTTTTCCTTCCTGTTTTCGTTGAACTGACTAGGATATTTATAGAAGTAACACATTCCACCTCTAGTGATACTAAAAGTAAGTAGAATTGAGAGAAATATTTCTCATAAAAGATATCATAATGCAAGTTGAGACTGGTTTATCTTTTCTGTGAAGCGTTAAAAGACAGATAATAAGCTCTAGATTAATTAACTGATTCTAAATAGTAAATGGTAGATATACTTATTAGGTTTGCTTTGTTTTGTTTTTTAGGTTACTAAACTCAAGTGGGCTCAAACAATCAGGAAGAAAGGTAGCTCTTGAAAATAGAAGTCCAGAGGTAGGTTAAGCATGAGATTTGGCTGGTCGAATTCCTCACTATTTTCCTCAATCTGGTTTCTAATATGTTTTGTTTTGCTGCTACCTACTTACAGAGGAAGATTTATGCTCCACAGAAGAAAATCAAGTTTCTTGTGACTGTTGGTTAAAAGTGAGATACTCTTTTTCCCAAATGACACCAGGTTATTGCTCCATGTAATGGGCTTGAGTCTGCTCAGCTCAGAACCAGTTATGTGAAGACAGGAGAATGTTTGAATGCCAACAGTGTCTGTAAAAGTGGGGATTGGGAAGTGGATTCTGAAGAGGCAACCAACCATGCTCACAGGATGAGAATTTGTATAGATTGCCAAAGAACTGTGCAAAGAAAGATGTGATGGCCTTAAGAGTGAAGGTGGTTTTGGAGGTGATGGATCAGAGAGAGCCAGAGCACTGAAGAGAGGACAGAGATCTCTTGCTTATTTGGATATACTCTAAAAACATTTGGATATACTCTAAAATTAAAAAAAAAAAAGATCTCACTTCTCTCAAAATTGTATCAGCATAGCATTTTCTAAAATGTTCACATTTGGGCGCCTGGGTGGCTCAGTGGGTTAAAGCCGCTGCTTTCGGCTCAGGTCATGATCTCAGCGTCCTGGGATCGAGGCCCACATCGGGCTCTCTGCTCAGCAGGGAGCCTGCTTCCTCCTCTCCTTGTCTCTCTGCCTGCCTCTCTGCCTACTTGTGATCTCTCTCTCTGTGTGTCAAATAAATAAATAAAGTCTTTAAAAAAAAAAAATAAAATGTTCACATTGCATTTTTCAAGAGCTCTAAATATTTTGAAAATAGACTTTAAAGGCATGATGTGAAATTGTTATAACTTTAAGCAGAACCATCCTACCCAATGTTACAGGAATAAAAGGCACTCCAGAAGTTAAACATATTAATCATGTGGAACTTTAGAAATTGGATGTTTAAAAGTACAACTATGAAATAAGCATGCAATTAACTACATGCTTTAAAACTGATGGAGCCTAATAAAAGCAAATGAAATTATCATCATCATTCCGCATGATGTTTCTGGGAAATCAAATACTTCCCTAGTTATTTGCAATAAAACGTAACTAGTGGATAATATATATTTACAATCTGGTTGGATATTTTAAATTAAATCCTATCAAGTCAAAATACATAATTATAAATTAGTAGAATAGATTACATGTTTGGTGCCATTCATGCCAATGGTAAATTTTAACACTTGGTTAGTTTTTGCATTAATACTGTCAAAGATATTGCACAGCAATTGCACCCCTAGAAGAACACACACACTTTTATAAATTTTCTCTTTCAGTTGAATATTATAATGCAAAATGCATTATCAGGTTATTTGATTTTTGAAATTCGTCACTCATATACCAAAATTAAAGAGGATATATTCTTGCTTCTTAAAGATCTCACAATCCTCCAAAGATTTTCTGTCACCTAAAACATTAATATAGGTATATATATGTTTATACTAAAGATGTCATTTGAAATCATTAAAGCCCATGAAATCAACTAGAAAAGGTAGACCAGTGACTTACAACTTAAAACAGAAAGAACGTCAATATTCAATAAAAATGTGTACTTTTTATCTAAGTTCATATATAAAATGTGCCTGCAATATGCAATTGAAGAAAATAAATTTTGTTGGCAGTATTAGTAATTGACAATAAACTTTTAAAATCTTACTCTTAAATGCCTATATAGGTTTTAGGGTAATTAGCACTTAATATCTCTGATTGAATAGAAACACTCCATCCTAACAGAGAAAATTATTTATTAATATTATTTTATTAAGTCAAATTTAATTTATCATAATAAATACAAATTTAAATTTTTCCAATATGTGTCTCATATTCTCAACTAAAGATAATTTTCCAAATATTAGAATTTAATAGGTAGATATCAGGTGAAAAACCTTTTTTTATAGCTCTATCAGACTGCAGTGAGCAGATGAAAGGTCTTTAAGATTGATTTAAGTGCAATGGTAGAATGATCTGTTTTTCTATCAAAGTTTATTGGGCATCCAAAGAATAATAAGACATACTCCAAGTGCATTCAATAAACATGCCAAGCCCGCAATGCTTTATACTTTAAATATTGAAATAGAGAGGGGAGTTCATTTTTAGTAATGGCCAGTCTTACATTTCAAACTCTTAACACTTAGTGCAAATGAAATGAAGTTATATACAACACATATAAATATCTCTACTGAGTCAAATTCATTTCAGCTTTAAAATGTTTTAGCTTAACATATTTACTTTTAATTTTTTAATTTTTTTAGCTTAACATGTTTAGAAAATAATACTTTTTATTTCTCTCTAGAGAACCATCACTTTAACTTAAAAATATTTGGCAATTTTTAGACCTTTTTTACTATAGAATAACTTCTGAATTAAAATATTATAATGTTAACTCTTTTTTTTTTAAAGATTATTTATTTATTTATTTGACACAGAGAGAGAGAGATCACAAGTAGGCAGAGAGGCAGGCNATTTTTTTAAAAAGATTTTATTTATTTATTTGACACAGAGAGAGAGAGATTACAAGTAGGCAGAGAGGCAGGCAGAGAGACAGGGAGAGGAGGAAGCAGGCTCCCTGCCGAGCAGAGAGCCCGATGCGGGCCTCGATCCCAGGATGCTGAGATCATGACCTGAGCCGAAAGCAGAGGCTTTAACCCACTGAGCCACCCAGGCGCCCAACTCTTTTTAATATAACTGCTCAGTGTGCAAATTCACAGATGTTAAATTTTCCCTTCCTGATTTGTGTCCATGAGATAATATTTAGCAACATAATTTACATGATTTAAGTGTGCTTTATTAAATGCTGCTATAAAGTTTGTGGAGTGAGGTCCTATTCACCCTTTATTGTGCCTTGGATATGCTTCACTGGAAGTATAAAAGAACCATCCAGGTATGCTAAAATTACTGCTCGGACTCCCAATATTGAGTTAGTTCAATATTAGCTGACTATAAGAGAAATAGAAGCTTTAAGTAAAATCAATTTAATGAGTCTGAATGGAACGATTAACCTCAGGAAATGGTCTTGTTAAGGATTATACACTCAAGGCAGTACCTTCTTGTAATGACTTCAGTAAGTAACTGTTCAATAAAATTTTCACCTTTCTAGGTTTTAATGTCTTAATTTTCTTGTTCTAAAATTGGGGATTACTATAACTTGGATTCTCTACAAATCAAATCCCAAGACAGAGGGCTTTTGAGCTCATAATTTATTAGGGAGAACAACATTTATTTGCAAGAGTGAGAAATAAGAGTGGCTCAAGATATCAACAGTTACATGACATGTAGAGGTGCTCAACATCACTAATCACCAGGAAAATGCAAATCAAAAAGACAATGAGATATCACCTCATAACTGTTAAGATGGCTATTATCAAAAAGACAAGAGATGAAAAGTATTGGCAAGGCCACAGAGGAAAGGAACCCTTGTGCATTGTTGGCAGAACTGGTGCAGCCATTATGGAAAAGAGTTGGAGTTTCCTCAAAAAATTAAAACTAAATATCAAAATAAAGCTACCATATGATCCAGAAATCCCACTTCTGGGTGTTTGTCCAATGGTAATGAAATCAAGATCTTAATGAATTATCTACATTTCCATGTTTATTGCAGGATTATTCACAATAGCCAAGGTGTAGGAACACCTCAGTGTCCACCTATAGATGAATGGATAAAGAAGATGTAGTGTATGTGTATATATATTATCATATTACATTATATTATTCAGCTGTGCGAAAGAAGAAACTCCTGACATTTGTGATAGTGTGGATGGATATTGAGGGCATTGTGCTAAGTGAGGTAATTTCCACAAGAAAAGACAAATACTGTATGATTTCACTTATATATGGCAACACCCCAAATAATAACTCATAAACATGGAGAGAGTAATGGTGATTGCCAGGGGCTGGGGGTTGGAGGAAATGGGGAGATGTTGATCAAAGGGTACAAACTTCCAGTTATAAGATGAATAAGTTCCAGAATCTAGGTGTATAGCATGATGATTATAGATAACAATATTGTATTGTTTACTTAAAAGTTGCTAAGAGAGTAAATATTTGAAGTGTGAAAAAATTAATGTTAGTTTCCCTAACTATAATTATATAAATTCAGAAGATTCAGCACATATAGCTGAACTTAGAAAAAGCCAAACTTAGAAAATTTAACTACAAAATAAATGTTTAAAAAAAAGGTAAAATTAAAAATAAACAAATTTAATAAACTTTTAAAATGTAATATTTAAAGTTTAATAAAGACAGAGAAATTTAGAACACAAAAAATAGGAAAGTACTTAGTCAACATGACCCTAACTGTGTAGATTTTTAGGAGATAACAAAGAATAATATGTACATACTATTTACATAATATGTATATAATATTTACATAAATATTTCAAAGATGTAGGCTAACTGAAAGATAATTTAGAAAAATGTCAATGCCACAGTCAAATGCATAAAGCATTCCAGTTTCTAGATTCTTAGTGACATACAGGGAGCACATTGACAATTAACCCAATTTGCTTTCAGTTTTCAAAAGATAATTTGCGATGGTGAATACATCTTTGTATTCTTTTCATGTATCTCCTAAGGCTGTGTGCCTCTATTCCAACTCATATTTGCCAACATTTTATTATGAAAATTTTCAAACATACGGAAAGTGTGATAGAGTTTTACAGAAAATATCCATACACCTGCCACCTAGACACTGACATTACCCTTGTCCTACACTTGCTTTCTCGGTCTTTCTACTCCTCTACCTGACAATGATCACTTCTTAATTGTGGATGCCACTCAAAGTAGATTGCAACATCAGTATACTGTGCCCACGTACTTCAACACGTGATATATTTTTATATGAGAAAAAATAGAAAAATGCTCTTTTGTTTACTTCTGTTTCTTTGGGAAGTAAGGGTTTTTAAAAATGAAGCAGTCTTTGGTACTGTTATCTAGTCATCTCTTCACATTAATGCAGCTCTGCCACTGTCATGATTTATAAGTAATAAGGCTTGTAAAAGGAAATAACTGTTGTTGTTTCTGGCCATGCATATCATGTCTAAATTAAAAACATGGTTGTAAACTGGAGATGCTGTCACCTTTGCTGCAGCTCGGCAGGCAAATTTAATTCATAAATCCTTCAGCAGTGTGGCCCCAGACCTCATCTCAAAACACGCGCATCCTCGTCATAGAAACCTTTTAATTACCTTCTTCAACTGCAAGTGAGATGTTTATGGCAGCAGGCAGAAGTATACATCAGGGGTCCGCAAGGTCATTGTGGTGACTTTTGGGGAAAGCACAGAGGTCTGAGCTGATGAGGATCTCAGGCACTTTGGGTTTTGATCCAAACGACTTTCCAGGAGGCAGTTAAATAAAACATTACTGACCATGCCAGGTTGAAATTATTTTTGTCTAAAAAAGACTTTAGTTGAACTAGTAAGACCATGCTTTTGTATGGACTTTGAGCTTTTATTTTGAGCAAACTTATTTTTGTTGTCTGGGTTTCTCATTTCTGCATTTAATCGATGTTCTGAACTTATTAATACAGTTTTCACTTTTGCTCACTTTTTACCCTCTCNTCCCCTCTCCTCTCTCTCTGCCTGCCTCTCTGCCTACTTGTAATCTCTCTCTCTGTGTCAAATAAATAAATAAAATCTTTTAAAAAAAAAAAAATAAAAAAAAAAANTTGAAATTATTTTTGTCTAAAAAAGACTTTAGTTGAACTAGTAAGACCATGCTTTTGTATGGACTTTGAGCTTTTATTTTGAGCAAACTTATTTTTGTTGTCTGGGTTTCTCATTTCTGCATTTAATCGATGTTCTGAACTTATTAATACAGTTTTCACTTTTGCTCACTTTTTACCCTCTCATTCAACAATTTTTACTGATGCTTAAAAATACTGTGACAAGGGCGCCTGGGTGGCTCAGTGGGTTAAAGCCTCTGCTTTCGACTCAGGTCATGATCTCAGGGTCCTGGGATCGAGGCCCGATACGGATATACCAATATCCTGCTCTGCTCCCACTGAGCAGGGAGCCTGCTTCCTTCTCTCTCTGCCTGTCTCTCTGCCTCCTTGTGATCTCTCTCCCTCTGTGAAATAAATAAAAATAAAATCTTAAAAAAAAAAAGACACTGAATACTTTAAAAAAAATACTGTGACAATGCCCTTAATTAATTTATAAAAAGATTACCAGTTCCTTGTACAAATTAACGTGATGGCCACAGAGGAGAATTGGCCACAAATAAATTGCCCTTGAGGTCTTTATAGTTTTTAAAGTAAACACATAAGCAGTAATATAAAATCTTGAGTTAGAACTAATCCTTGCAATAATTAGCATTTGAGTATTATGAGTAAAACAATGCCTGTATATGGAAAATTTTATTCTCCTTGATTAGTAAGGATGACTTTTAAAAAATTCAGTATTCATATTTGTGAAACAACAAAATGCATCCCCAGTTTCCTTTGTTTTGCCTTTTAGAAACTTTCTCATTACTTATAAAATAATGATATGATAAAAGAATAATGGTGTGATAATAGCATAATAAAATAATGTAATAAATAGAAAATAATAAAAAAATGACAATGATAATTTCAGGTGTGACTTTGTAGATTGGTCTAGGGAAGGTGATATACACATTAGGTAGGTAGACCCCTAATTTGACTCTGAGATTCCTGGTTTGTGGAAAATGAGTAAAGATTAAGAATGTGATTTCTAACATTAATAATTCAAGAAAACCGTTTTGGCTGAATAAGAGACTAAGTTACAGTTGCAGAGTCATTGAACATGTCTCCCATAAACTCTCTTTTATATAAAAATATAAATAGCATAAATTAAGTATTAAGTAATAATTTAACAACAAATTATTTAACAATAAGGTCAACACCATTACATAAATAAATATAAGCATCACAGAGTTGTTCTTTTAAAATCTCTCAAATTTGGCACGTGACACTAATTATAGTTCAATATAAACAATTCTATGTTGGATCAAACAATGTGGTTGAAATTGATAGTTTTCTAATTACATAGATTAAACCCAAGTATATATTTTGAATATCTAACTAAATGGATACAATGGAAATTCTTCAATAAATTATCTGTAATTTAAATTAACTCTGAGTTCACATGAAGCTCATATCACCATGGTGTTACATTTATAGAAATATCACTACAAAACCACAGGAGATGAAAAAAATACTCAAGTCTCTTGAGGAAAATGAAAATAAATGCAAATTATAGTACTCAGTCCTAATTTTTAAGATCTCCTTTTCTCCCAGCTGTATGCTAAAGTATTCTAGAAATTCTTGGTTTCCATTCCTCACAATTTTATCATCTATCTTCACTCCCTCATACACATCACTAGTAATAGTATCTGCGAGACCTTGAGACCCCCAAGATCTCTCCCACGCAGTGTTGAAACTGCAAAACATCAGTAAATTCCTGTAACATACAATAACAATGATAACATATGATAAATATGATAATGTTCTTTATCTCAATCTCCGATAGTCCCTGGTCTGCAAAATTTTTTCAGGATACCAATAATAATGATCCTGTAACCCACACAGAGAGCTTCCAAAGTCTTTATAAGCAAAAGCCCCATTACAAAATTCATTTCCAAGAAAATCTAATTCCCATCTACTGGGCAAGCCTGCAACCTTGGCATACTCCCGCTGTTTGAAGAGATAGCTGCCATTTACTAATAAATAACATCCTCAGAGTGGTTGTAACAGAAACACAAGATGCTTCTGGAGAACTATGCCTCTCAGAGCTAGGTCTCAGCTGGCCAAGTTGTAACCATAGCTGCATCCCTTACCAAAGTGAGTGTTACAATGATGTACTAGTAAAATATTGGCTAACCTATGAAAAAGAGAAATGTCATCGTCATATGTCAACCATATTCTATTCATATGCTACCATGCAGGACTTGTACATATGAATAAAGGCATGGACACTTAAAAACACATTCACACACACACACAGAAACACACACATATACACACACACACAGACACAGACTTTAGACTAATTTGGAAAGTCCACACATAGTTCAATGTACATTTCCAATTTGAAAAGTCATGAGAGTTTTCAGACTTCTTAATTTATTGGCCTTATCTAAAACCATAAAGGTCTGATTCTCCACTTGAAATATCAATTATAAAGTGTATATTATCTCTCAAAATGCAGGTCTGATGTCAATGCATTGCTGCAATGTCATACTGACTTTGTAATTGATTTCAAGAATCCCAATATCTTATGTGTAATTGCCCCTCATGTCTTTAAAATTTGAATCCAATTGTTAGGCTGTTATAGTGGAAATTAACTTTTTGTTCAGGTCAAGGTTGATGATTTTTTATCAAAGGCACAAGGGGGTATTTGTAAGGTGTAATTTACACTTAAATCTTAGAGGTCGGGCTACAAAATGAATTGTGTATAAACTTTCATAAAAGTAAGACTTCAGACAAACAATAATGATTGCAGCTTTTATTGGCATCTCTTAAACACATTAAAAGTCAGTTGGTTCATAATGTACAACCTACTTCTGTAACTATGGTTTCCTTTAATTCTCTCCCTTCCTATAGCCACTCCATCCTCACACCTGTCCTTTCCATCTTCCTTCATACCACACAGATAAAAAACAAAAAGAAGAGCAAAAAGAATGAAGCTGAAGAATCGGCCATTGTAATAAATTTGAGGGGACTTTCTTTTCTATTTATGAATTTCAATCCTCTTAGTTCTCGATTTTCCTTTGTGTTTCTTGCTTAAGACATGCCAGTGTTCAATAGGTCTGAGTGCTCCTGGTGATGGCATCAGAACTCACTTGTAAGGATCCATTTTGGGCACCTGGGTGGCTCAGTGGGTTAAAGCCTCTGCCTTCGCCTCAGGTCATGATCTCGGTCTTGGGATCAAGGCCCGCATCAGGCTCTCTGCTCACCAGGGAGCCTGCTTCCTCCTCTCTCTCTGCCTGCCTCTCTGCCTACTTGTAATCTCTCTGTGTTAAATAAATAAAATCTTAAAAAAAAAAAAAAGGATCCATTTTCAGGTCTATGACTCAATTCTGTTTCTGTTGTGAGACAAGCCTTCCCAGGACATGGTCTCCATCACCTCAACCTTATTTTGGCTGGAGAAAGATCCTCAACACTCTCATGAACTGATGGTCCTGCTGATACTTCTAAATCAGTTCATTTGAAGACCAATTCCAGGGCTGAGACCACATCTCTTCTCAGATTTCAATACCACATGATTTCAGTAATATTTCATTTTATTTGCTTTATTTTCTTTGCTATAGTTTAGTTGGTGTGTTACATCATTCTTCCTCCCTCACTGTCTAGTTCTGTTATCCTTGAGGACTCAGCACATGTAGTACAATTTAACCAAATTTATTCACTCCCCATCATTCTCTAACATATGTGAGTTAGACACTCATTATTCTAAATATTCCTTAATTAGTGATTTCTAGGACTGCAAAACTATCCATTCTTCAAACAAAATTTATGGATACATATTTTCCTGAACTGGAGAGAACCATTCAGGAGGTATTCCCCCATCAAACCAGACTCTCAGGCAGATTGAGATAGCATTTGTTCTCACTCTGCCAGATGTCCTTTACTATGTAGGTAGGATCATTTTTCAATGCCACTTGACAATAGATAAAATAGATGTAGCTATGTACATATGTATCTACATTTATACCTTTATAAGCCCAGGCACATATCACCAAAATATTCGGTTTTAAGGGCTGAATCATTTAGTTCAATATGCATAATATTAGACGTCTGAATCATGTCTTAATTTTCACTGGAGCATTTCCTGCCTGTTCTGTCAGCTAACACATGATTACTCTGCAGTCATTCCGAAACATTCTAATTATTTGAGAAGAATATTTACTTTGAACTCAAAATTTCTCAATAACCTTAAAAATCCAGATTGTGACAAATGATAACGGAAGGGACTGAACGGTGTTTGGAGACTGAGAAAAAAAACAGGAAAAAATAGAATTCAAGCGAGAGAATACTGTGCCCACCAAGGATGCGCTGGCAGCCGTCTCCTGGTGCTGCCATTCTCAAGGGGGTGAAGAAGGGTGGAGTTTTCTCACGTTCGTGATTTTTGCTCTTCTTTTTGTTTTTTATCTGTGTGGTATGAAGGAAGATGGAAAGGAATGATTGATACTGGAAGAATAAAATCACAAGGTGAGATCAAAACTCTTTTGATAAAATGCTCAATCCTCCAAGGGATAGTTATAGTCCACTTGGCCATAATATTAAGGTTTACAAGCTTTGATTTGAAAACAGCAACAGAATGTGTTTTGTTTGCCTAGTAGGAGAGATGTTTCTTGTCCATTTCTGATATTTTTTTCCCCCAGGAAGGAGGGAAATCTACTGGTATTATATTCCTGTTATGGACTGAGGCATATCCCCCCAAATTCATGTTGGAGCTCTAATCCTCGGTGTTACTGTATTTGGAGATAAATTCCTTAGGGAGGCAAATAAGTTTAAATGGAGTCATAAGGGAAAACTCTAATCTGATGGGCTTGATATACTTATAAGGATAGGAAGAGATGAAAAATAAAAAGAATAGGAGGAGATTTCACAGAAAGACCCACTCCCCCCCCAAAAAAAAACAAACAGAGAAAAGACCATATGAGCACATAATAAGAAGTGCCAAGTAGAGAGAACTCATCAGAAGCCAACCCTAATGACACTTAGATCCTGAACTTCTGTCCTCCAGAACTATGAGAAAATAAACTTACATTATTTAAGCCACCCAGTGTGTGGTATTCTACTATGGCAGCCTAAGAAAATAATATAACTACTGATATGTTTATCCGTGTTTCTTCAAAGACCTTAACAATGTGCTGAGCAAATGCTAACTAATATGGTAATTGTAGAGAACTCTCAGGGTTTCTGTCCAAAGCATTAAAAATGAACTATAAAAGTATAGTATTTATACCTTATTAACAAGAATGTGTCAAATTTTTAATCGACCAAAAAAACTACTATTCAGAGGTCTCCAACCTCTGAATAAAATCAACTTTGAAACTGCATGCATGTGTTTGTGTGTGTGTGTGTGTGTGTGTGTGTGTGTGTTATTGCCTTAAAGTTCTATGATATGAGGCTATTTAGAGCTGTATTGTTTTAGAAACCAAGTGGACAAGATTTACTAGTTTGAGGTGTCCACAGTGACTTGCACCTGTAGGTTATTTTAATCCTCTTTAAAAAACAATCCCACCCAAGGTAAAGTTTGGATTTTGAGTGGTTTATGATATGTCAGCTTGAGTATCAATTGTAACACTTGTACTACTCTGATGGAGGATGTTGATAATAGAGGAGGCTAAGCAAATGAGGGGCAGGAGGTATATATATGGAAAGGCTCTGTACCTTTTGCTCAATTTCGCTGTGAACCTAAAACATTTCTCTGGAAATTGTTAAAAAAAAAGAAAGAAAAGAAAAGAGAAGAAAACTCCCCCCAAATCTTACTGGAATCACATAACAAAATGCATATTTTGTGCTCAAAAATTTTAGGTTGCCTCCAAGGACAGCTGTCTTTCAGGCAGTAATTCAGTGATCCTTAGCGTTTTGATTTTGTGGCTCTATCATCTCAACAAAGAGATTCTGTTTTAATTACCACAGCATGGCAAGAGGAATTTGGAAGTTCTCTCACAATGAGTTAATGTTTTGATCCGTACATGAAATATATAACTTTAAGTTGGAACCTATAGGTGAGAACTAACCAAAATGGCCCCACAGGAGAGGAAAACAAGACATGGGTGAGCAACTGAAATTATTTTGTCACCCCATTGGTTGGGTGACCATTTTCTGTTTCATGGTAATAAGCTCAAACTGTAGATTAAATGGCATTTATATAATCTTGAAACCGTAGCTGTCTGGTGATCACTCTCTAAGTGTCTTTCCTCCAAAACTTGCTAAGACATACAGTGTTGGACACCCTTTGATTCACCTTTGAAACTGTATATCTATATCTTTAAGTTTGTACAAAACTCACCTTCCTGTGCTATGTCACATGTCACACAATATCACATATTCATGAATCATTAGAAGGAAGTGTTTCTAATTGCATCGATAGAAAGTCCCTGGAAAATGCTTGAGCCTGAAGCAAGTATACAATTTTCACACACCATTTTTGTTTATTGTTTTTGTTTTTGTTTTGTTTTGTTTTATTTTAGAGAGACAGAGTGCATGGGGAGGGTGGGGGGAGCAGAGGGAGAAGGAGAGAGAGGGAGAGAAAAAGAGAGAGAGAGAGAGAGAGAGAGAGAGAGAGAGAATCTTAAGCAGCCTCCACTCTCCACCTGGAGCCCTACCCTGGGCTGGATCTCAGGACCTACGATTATGACTTGAGCTGAAATAAAGAGTCAGAGGTTTAACCTACTGAGCCACCCATTTCCCTTCACATACCTCTTCTTAATAAGGTCCACTCATTTTCTAACTGCTACTGTGGCCAGCTCTGTACCTTGAACTGCATAGGATGATAGGGAATTTTTGATTGCTATGATGCTTTTTCTCACTATGAACTTTTGTGACAATTTCCCTAATTTAGTCCACTGCTTCCAACTTAACATGTGCAAAGTACTAAATCAATATCAATATCTTAATTTGTTTTAAATAGCCCTGTTATTTTAAAATCTAAAGACAGGCTTTCTGCCCATTCTAGATTCATCTATGTCTTGAATGTGACTAAATTAAATAAGTACTATTATCCAGGATTAGGCTCAAAATTTTATAGAAAACTTAAAGTCTCATATATTTGCATGCACAACATTTTATTCTTTCACATAAAATTCAGTGGAGGGAGGTAATCTGGGGCATGTATCGAGATTATCTTACAGAGATCTGTTCTAAATATATCATGATGCACAGTATAGTAAATGGAGTTTAAACTTGGTACTAAATGATAGTTAAGCAAATATTCAGAATATTTTCTTTAGATACATATTCTTTTCTTTGTGGGAAAATGTGTTTATCTCTAAACATAGAACATATAAGAGGAATGAATTAATATTGTTCTTGTACACACATCTGAACCATGATGCAATAACCACCTTAAGTATTTCAATAGATTGCATCTGTTAAAATTATCCCAAAAGTTCACTCTAACCCTACTCTCCCAGATGTTTGCTTGCCTAGAATGATGGACTATCAGCTTGATATGCTTCTTTCACCTTCTTGAAATCTTTGCTTAAATTTTACCTTCTAAATTTAGTTGATCTTAGCCATCATGTTTAATCCTGCCACTTACTACCCACTCCTGATCTCCTGTGCTGTACATTTTCTCTTTTCCATAGCACCTTTCATATCCTAGCACACCAAATACTTACTTATTTATTATCTTTAATGGTTATTTCATATTTGCCCATACAGGGAAGCCTTATGAGAATGCAGATCTTTGTCTTCTCTTTCTTTCTCTAGTTTAAACCAAATGCCTAGAAGAACACAGAGCAGTTATTCACCCAATATTTTTTAACTGAATGGATAGTGTAGATCTTTGTTTGCTGGATAGAGTTACAATTCTTTGTGGAGTCATAAGAAAGACTCATTATAAGATTTCTCTCTAATTATTATTATTATTTATTTTTTTGTCCCAGGGGTACAGGTCTGTGAATCATCAGGCTTACACCTTTCACAGCAGTCACCATAGCACAAACCCTCCCCAATGTCCATAACCCATCCACCCTATCCCTACCCTCCTACCCCCCAGTAGCCCTCAGTTTGTTTTGTGGTAATAAGAGTCTCTTATGGTTTGTCTCCCTCCCCACCCCATCTCGTTTCATTATTTTTCCCTCCCTACCCCCACGACCCCCTGCCCTGCCCCTCAAGTTCCTCATATCAGAGAGATCATATGATAATTGTCTTTCTCTGATTGACTTACTTCGCTTAGCATAATACCCTCTAGTTCCATCCACATTGTTGCAAATGGCAAGATTTCATTTCTTTTGATGGCTGCATAGTTTTCCATTGTGTATATACACCACATCTTCTTTATCCATTTATCTGTTAATGGAAATCAAGGTTCTTTCCATAATTTGGCTATTGTGGACATTGCTGTTATAAACATTCCGGTGCATGTGCCCCTGAGGATCACTACCTTTGTATCTTTAGGGTAAATACCCAGTACTGTGATTGCTAGGTCATAGGGTAGCTCTATTTTCAACTTTTTGAGGAACTTCCATACTGTTTTCCATAGTGGCTGCACCAGTTTGCATTCCCACCAACAGTGTAGGAGGGTTCCCCTTTCTCTGCCTCCTCGCCAACATCTGTTGTTTCCTGATTGATTAATTTTAGCCATTTTGACTGGTGTGAGGTGGTATCTCACTGTGGTTTTGATCTGTATTTCCCTGATGCCGAGTGATGTTGAGCACACTTTCATGTGTCTGTTGGCCATTTGCATGTCTTCCTGGCAGAAATGTCTGTTCATGTTTTCTGCCCATTTTTTGATTGGATTATTTGTTCTTCAGGTGTTGAGTTTGATAAGTTCTTTATAGATTTTAGATACAACCTTTTATCTGATATGTCATTTGAAAATATCTTCTCCCATTCTGTCAGTTGTCTTGTAGTTTTGTTGACTGTTTCCTTTGCTGTCAAAAGCTTTTAATCTTGATGAAGTCCCAATAGTTCATTTTTGCCCTTGCTTCCCTTGCCTTTGGTGATGTTCCTAGGAAGAAGTTGCTGCGGCTGAGGTTGAAGAGGTTGCTGCCTGTGTTCTTCTTAAGGATTTTGATGGATTCCTTCCTCACACTGAGGTCTTTCATCCATTTTGAGTCTGTTTTTGTGTGTGGTGTAAGGAAATGATCCAGTTTCATTTTTCTGCATGTGGCTGTCCTATTTTCCCAACACCATTTGTTGAAGAGGCTGTCTTTTTTCCATTGGACATTCTTTCCTGCTTTGTTGAAGATTAGTTAACCATAGAGTTGAGGGTCCATTTCTGGGTCTCTCTATTCTGTTCCACTGATCTATGTGTCTGTTTTTGTGCCAGTACCATACTGTCTTGATGATGACAGCTTTGTAATAGAGCTTGAAGTCTGGAATTGTGATGCCACCAACTTTGGTTTTCTTTTTCAACATTCCTTTGGCTATTCAGGGTCTTTTCTGGTTCCATACAAATTTTAGGTTTATTTCTCTAATTCTTCAAATGCATTTATCCCGAAGTTCACACAACAAGTTTATGTCCCATCAATAGCCCATCCACAAAATGGACCCACAAAATGGACCCACAAAATGATTTTTTGCTCTTGTTCAGTCAAACTGACAATGGTTTGGGAATTTTTCTTTTGAACCAGAGGCTGAACTGCAAAGTGAAATGTCACTTAGATCTGGTGTCCCATTAATCGATAACAAAAAAGTTTTACTTATCTTTTCACATCCTTCAAATACTTAACATATTTTCTCATATTCACAGGAAGGGTGTGGTGGTTTCCCTTCTATGCTTTGTGCTTCTTCTGTTTTTGCATTTTCCATATCATATTATTGTTTACTTACTTTTATGTCTCCACATCTAGATTGTGAATTTTTTTGAAGACAAAGATTTTCATTTATTATTTTGGATTTCCTGTACCAAGTGGAGAGCATAATGGATAGAAACTATCATTTAAATATTTATACAATGGATTAAAAATGCATCTAGGTAAACTCTTCATTTCTCTCATTGAGTACTATTAAGAATTTTAAAATATAACTTGCCAATATTCACTGTTACCCATAATGGTATGTTTTCTACTTTACAGTATTTTTCCATTTCCCTTTAACACATTTTAAAAACTAAATTTTATTTTTGTACATGATATAAGTTTAAATCATTACCGTTATCTTTAAGTTTACTAGCCTGATTCTTTTTCATTTGTGAGGCAGAAGGTCCACACATAACCAGGAATATAAATGACATGTGAATAAACTCTAGTCTGATAGTTCACAAACCTTTATTTTAGTTGGTTTTCTTTTTGTATCATTAATATGTGTGGTAAAAATGCGGTTATTTTTATAGTTAACTGGAGAGAGAAGAAACTGCTTGAAATTATTTACATAGTAAACCCTGACACTGTTGACTGATCTGATAGAGGAAAAAGTTGAATAAGGGAAATTAATATTTCATATTTGGTGCATATGGTGAGAAACTTCTAGAAATAATAGCATCAGAATAAGTGGAAATATTTTCAAAGCAAGAATGTATTTTAAGTTAAGCTAAATTTACATGATGACAGTGAATAACAATATTTAAAATATTTTATCTGTCTCAAAGAAAAAGAAATTACTATTTCAATTGGATTTAAATACAAAAATTTTATCATTCAGGATTAATTATTATTTAGTTTATGCTGTCATATATCTATGTAGAAAAAGCATCATAGTTTCATAGTTTGTTATAATTATAAAATATATTAAATGGATGATGTTAAGCAGATAAGTTTAAGAACAGCACAGTTATTAACTTTTCTGAGTCCCTTCATAAAAATAGAACAAGTGTAAGATGAGATAGATAGCTGATAAACTTAAAGACAGGAGATCCCTAAAATAGCCACCTGGAATTCACTGGAAGGCTTAAGTCAAATTGAGAAATAACAGTCGATACTGGAAGGGGTTTTATACCAGTAAGAACAAGTTGAATGGAAGAGGACAATAGTATATCTCAAGGGACTGGTAGGGATTGGCGCTTATGAACCCTTTCACACAGTGAGCCTTCAGAGAGCCCTTCAAAGCAGGACCTGAAACTCAGGAGAAATTTCTGGGAATGGAGTAAAAATATAAGGAATAATTGAGAAAAAAGAAAGAGAAGGTCCACATAAAAGTGATTGTAAGGAACATTACCAGGAAATCCCGGAAATTTAGCTTTCATATTTTAAACACCAAATACACAGACACCCATACACACACACATAATCACACATGAAAGAGAAGTGGAAGCTCTATGAGCTTAGAATATGCTGCAAGTTGCATATACTTCAAGAAGTATGATCTGATAAAAAGGATCAACAAAAAGTATAAGAAAAAAGACAGTAACATGCAGAATAACATGCCTACACACAATGAAAACTTGTAGTTATGTCCACATAACAAAGTGTGAATTTTATTACAATGCAAGGAAAGACATTAATAAAATACTTACTATAAAACACAAAATACCAACATAAGCCAATTTTAAAAACTCAGAAATAATTGATAAAATTCAGGAAACAATTTTAGAAATATAAGAAAAATAATAGTTTCAGCAAAGAACACTAAAGTCGAAACAACACAAGAGTAAATAAGTGCAACAGTAGTCCCTTACACTATTTATTTATTTTAGAGAGAGAGAAAGAAAGAGTACATTCATGGGAGGAGAGGCAGCGGGAGAGGGGAAAGAGAATTCTCAAGCAGACTCCCACTGAGCTCAGTGACGACTGTGGGGCTTGATCCCAGGACCTTGAGATCATGACCTGAACTGAAATTAAGTCTGCCCCTTAATCAACTGAGGGACCCAGGTGCCCCATGTAATCACTATACATTAAATTAAAAAAAAATCCTCTGGACATATAGCAAAAGTATCAAAGGGGAAAAATAAATTATCCTCAGATTTTTTTTAAAGCAACACTTTAGAAATGATAAAATGGAATAATGCAATTAGTATATTAAGAAAAGAAAATTGAAACAAAGAAGTTCATAACCATCAAAACTGATACTCAAGAAAAAATGTAGAGTCAAACTATTAACAGCAAACAATTCTGAGTATAATTATAGTACGAACTCTTCTTGAAGTATCCACTTAAGAGTAGACTTCAGATATGAGCATAAATACTGGTGGTAAGTTTGAAACATATAATGATTTATAGACCTAAGACTAAATGGAATTTAAAAGGGAGAAAAATGGTACATACATAGTATAGATATAGTAATATTATGAAACATATAAGAAGAGAAGAGCATAAGCATTTTAAAAATTATTTTCTCATTGGTTATGCAGGTAGTGGCATTGATTTTATTAATGTTAGTCCTAAGCGATTATGTGTGTAATGTGGATAAAGAATTAAATATAATGCCTTCTATTTCTGTCATTTTCTGTGTCCTCGAAAACCAGTTATCTCAATATGGAAAAAAAGAAATACAGACTTAATCTAGATAATACTAACTAAAGCCTTATACTGAATTTAAATTGGAGGTATCAATATGAATGCATGAGGAATCTTTAAAAATTTTTGAAAAATTTATATACAGGTAAGAAATACAAAGAGACACATATTTTTATAGTTCTGTCTACTACAGAAGCCTAAAACTAATCACAAATTCAGTAACAATAAACATATCTGGTGATTAAATTATAGTCTGAAAATGGCATAACCTTAGAAAGAAGATCTTCTTGGGCGGGGAGCAAACAAGGGTTGGAATGTGAAAAAAATGCGAGATAAAATTGGAATGTACTGTTATCAAAATGATAGGGAAGACATTAAAAAAATTGCTGAGGTCATGTCAAAAGTCCTTCTGAGCCAAATTATTTGGCTCAGTGGCCAAACTGAGACAATTTTCATTATAAATATATAATAATTAAAATATTAAATAAATGTATACCCATAAGTTCATAATTAAATCATATAAAATAAACTTAATGGTTGAAATTTGGGAAATTATAGAGAAGCAATCCATTATCTTGATAACTGGGAAAAGAGAGTGAATGAAATAACTATTTATTCTGAATTTCTTGTATGAACTATATCACTGCATATACAAATTACAAAAGTGTCTTTTCAGAAAAAAAATTCAAAGAATAAATTTAAAAGAAGAGATATTTAAAATATCATTGAGAGTTTGCAACTTTCAATCAATAAATGGATGTAGGCAATGATAAACATACCAAAAAAAAAAAAAGGCAGGAAGGAAAGAACAGATATCATATTTTTCCTAATGAAATGACATAACACTATGTATAATTTTAGAAAAAAAAATGAACATATGTCTGGTTAAGACTCTAGCTTTAGCTTCCAAGTCACAGGAAATATTGAGGGCAGAGAAACATAACTGAATTTTACTTTTAATATGCAATTGACAAAATCTAACCTACAGAAAAATCTTCAATAAATATCCCAGATTCTTCTACAGGGGAAAACACACACACACACACACACACACACACACACACACACACACACACACACATGTACACATATATATGTGAAAAAAGATGGAAGGGAAAATCTATAACTGAAATAGATTTTTAAAATTGACCATCCTGGCAAGTTATTTTATGGATTGCAATAACTGATTGAAAACTTTTTGTGGTGAGGCAAATGACCCAGAATAGCCAATACAATATTGAAAGCGAACAAAGTGAGAATTCACACTACTCAAAACCTCAAAATTTACTATAAAACTATAGTAATCAATACAGTGTAGTATTGGCAAAAGAACAGACCTATAGATCAATGGAACAGAACAGACAGCCCAGAAATACATCAGTATATTCAACTGATCTTTTACAAAGGAGCAAAGGCAATACGGTAGAGCAAAGTTAGTATCTCCAACAAACGGTGTTGGAACATAAAAACAAATGAACCTAGCCACAGATCCTACACAAAAATTAATTCAAAATGTATTATAGACCTAAATGTAAAATGCAAAATCATAAAATTCTTGAAGGATAACATAGGAGAAAACTTAGATGATCTTAGGTATGGAAATGACTTTTTAGATACAACATCAGAAGAATGATCCATGAAAAAATAATTGATAAGCTGGATTTCATTAAAATTAAAAGGAAAAACTTGCTCTAGGAAAGAAAAGACAATGTCAAGAGAAGAAGTCATGGACTGGGAGATTTTATTTATTTGAAGAATTTTGTTTATTTATTTTGAGAGAGAGAGAGAAAGGGCAAGCATGACTAGGGGAAGGAGCAGAGGAAGAAAGAGAGAAGCAGATCCCACTGAGTGTGGAGCCTGATGTGGGGCTTCATCTCATGACCCTGAGATCATGACCCTGAGATTATGACCTGAGCTGAAATCAAGAGTCAGATGCTTAACCGACTGAGCCACCCAGGTGGCCCTGGGAGAAAATATTTTCAAAAGAAGTATCAGATACAAGATTTATCCAAAATGTATATCCAAAATATACTTAAAATTCAACAGTAATAAAACAAACAACATAATTAAAATAAAGGGCTTTGACATTTTGATGTCAAATACTTTGACACCTCACCAAAGAAGATATAGAGATGATAAATAATCATCTGAAAAGATGCTCCATGTCATACGTCACCAGAGAAATACAGACTAAAGCAACAATGACATACCACTACACACTTAACTAAAATGACCAAAATCCAAAACACTGACAATACCAAATACTGATAAGGATCCACATTCTTAGTATTATTCATTGCTGGTGCGTATGCAGGTGATATATTTTGAGCAAGTCTGTCAGTTTCTTTTTTTTTTTTTTTAAGATTTTATTTATTTATTTGACAGAGAGAGAGATCACAAGTAGGAAGAGAGGCAGGCAGAGAGAGGAGGAAGCAGGTTCCCTGCTGAGCAGAGAGCCTGATGCAGAACTCTATCCCAGGACCCTGAGATCATGGCCAGAGCCAAAGGCAGAGGCTTTAACCCACTGAGCCACCCAGGTGCCCCAAGTCTGTTAGTTTCTCACAGAGTAAAAATACTTTTATTCTTATTATATGATCCAGCAATCATTTGTATGTCCACAATATATCTACACGTAGATGTCTATAGACACTTTGTTGATAATTATCAGAATGTGGAATAGATGAATGGATAAATAAGCTATAATCCATTCAAACAACGAAATATTTTTTCATCACTGAAAAGACATGAGCTATCAAGCCATGAGAAGACATGGAAGAACCTTAAAGGTATATTATCACTGATTTGATCCAACAGACACATGAGAAAGTGCTCAACATCATTCGGCATCAGAGAAATACAAATCAAAACCACAGTGAGATACCACCTTACACCAGTCAGAATGGCTAAAAACAACAAGTCAGGAAACGACAGATGTTGGCGAGGTTGCGGAGAAAGGGGAACCCTCCTACACTGTTGGTGGGAATGCAAGCTGGTGCAGCCACTCTGGAAAACAGTATGGAGATTCCTCAAAAAGTTGAAAATGGAGCTACCCTATGACCCAGCAATCTCACTACTGGGTATCTATCCTAAAGACACAAAGGTAGTGATTCTCAGGGGCATGTGCACCCAAATGTTTATAGCAGCAATGTCCACAATAACCAAACTATGGAAAGAACCTAGATGTCCATCAACAGATGAATGGATAAAGAAGATGTGGTATATATATACAATGGAATACTATGCAGCTATCAAAAGAAACGAAATCTTGCCATTTGCAATGACATGGATGGAATTGGAAGGTATTATGCTGAGCGAAATAAGTCAATCAGAGAAAGACAATTATCATATGATCTCTCTGATATGAGGAACTTGAGGGGCAGGGTGGGGAGTCGTGGGGGGTAGGGAGGGAAAAATAATGAAACAAGATGGGATGGGGAAGGAGACAAATCATAAGAGACTCCTAATCTCAGAAAACAAACTGAGGGTTACTGGGGGGTGGGAGGGTAGGGATAGGGTGGATGGGTTATGGACATTGGGGAGGGTTTGTGCTTTGGTGAATGTTGTGAAAGATGTAAGCCTGATGATTCACAGACCTGTACCCCTTGGGCAAAGAATAAAAATAAAATTAAAAAAAAAGTATATTATCACTGATTTGAAAGAAGCCTGATTTCACCAGGAAGACATTATGGAACTGCTAAAACTGTGGAGACAGTAAAATGATCAGTGGTCGCCTTGGAATTAGAAAGAAGGGGTTATGGATAGGTGAAGCACCAAGGATTTTTAGGGCTATTAGAAAATACTGTGTATGACACTATACTCATAGGGTACTTATCATCCTGTATTTGTCCAAAGCTATAGATTGCAACACCAAGAGTGGACCCTGATGTGAACAAAGACTTTGGGTGATTGTGATATGTCAATGTAGGTGCATGAGTAATAAAAACTGTACCCATAGAGGAGGAATTTGATAATGCTATGAACCTAAAGCTACTCTAAAATGTATTTAAAAATAAATTAAAATTTAAAAAGAATAAATGGACCAGACTAAACATAAATGTGCTGGAATGATCATTTGGGAAACAAGCTATAAAGAAAGGGAAACAAGTTATTACTACAAAAGTTGGGCATATTGATCATTTTGAAAGGTGGCAGAGAGCTGGCATGGGATTGAGGCTCTTAGATGGGCTTCTGGTATGACTGATCAAGATCAATTTATTGGTATGGGTGGCGGTGTAGGATATTTTCCTTAAAATAGCTCAATAATGTATGTCTTGAGGCATGGAGTACAGCAGGATTGGGATGATTTTACTTTTTTTAAAAAAAGATTTTATTTATTTATTTTAGAGAGAGATAAAGTGAGAGTGAGAGTGGGGAGAGGGGCAGAGGGAGAGAGAAAGAGAGAATCTCAAGCTGACTCTGTGCTGAGTAGAGGGTTAACCAACTGAGCCATCCAGGTGGCCCAGGGTGATTTTCTTTTCTTTCTTTCTTTCTTTCTTTTTTTTTTAAAGATTTTATTTATTTATTTGACAGAGAGAGAGAGATCACAAGTAGGCAGAGAGCAGGCAGAGAGAGAGGAGGAAGCAGGCTCTCCACTGAGCAGAGAGCCCGATGTGGGGCTCGATTCCAGGACCCTGAGATCATGACCTGAGCCAAAGGCAGAGGCTTTAAACCACTGAGCCACCCAGATGCCCCCAGGGTGATTTTCTTAAAGCAGACAAAAGGTCAAATTACAGGCGCTAAGCGAAGCAAAAGGACATTTAAGAGTGACAAGAAACTCCAGAAACTTGGTGATGTTAAAAATATAGTTGCAAATTAACTGCACATTCTGAATAATTAAAGCTCACAAAAATCATGGCTACCTTCAGTTTTTTGAATAAAAATTCTAGATTAAAGGTGCATACGTAGTCAGTTTTACTTTATAATGCATTTTATGGTAAGACATATTTTCCTTAACATCTATGGCAGAATTTTTTAAAATTATAATAGTTAATAGTTATATCAATTAGAAAATATTCACAAATGAATGACATATTTAATAACAGAATTCCTGGTTTCTGAAGTTAACTAAAATAGTTCCTGATTTCTGAGGATAACTGTATTAAGAATGTACATTTCAAATACATTTTAAGTTAAACTATGTGATGTAATTATAAGTATATCTCCTTCAATGAATATCATAGAAAGCATTTCACTTGTTTTTAGTATTAATGGAAAAAATTAAGAACATAGTGAATATATAGTTCAATATGATCTCAGCTAAAAATGATTCTAAATAAGTAAATGGGTTTTATGAAATATTTTTGTTTAACAGATGCTAATGTTAGCCTAGCAAAGTAGAATTTATGCTCCGTAGAGACCTAATCAATTTATAGTAATCACTTTGATCCTTATTATTTAATTTATATGCTAAGTAGATGAACTGAATTAATTATTATTACCAAATAAACTGTTGCTTATTATTAAATTTTCCTGTCTTTCAGATAGTCATAGATGACATCCAATCCATTGTTCTTAAATAAGCAAATATAAAGCTTTAAATATGCACTATAAAAATCTAACATAAATCATACCTTATATGTCTAACATTTTATGAAATGCTCACATTGAAATAGTATTATATTAACTCAAGTCCTTTATAATATTTGCTGTGGAATGTTTCTATGAACTTCAAAATAAATAATACTTCTTACTATAAGAAAAACTAGAAGGATAATTTTTAATGTTAATTTTATTCAATAAATTATTTGTCCTATAATAACACGTTATTTTAGGCAGAATATTTAAGGTAGGTTTAGTTCCATTTTATAGTAATCTATGCAAATAGAGAGCCATTAGTTACAAATATCTGTGTTGATGAAGAAGGGAGCAGGGAACAAACATTTCTGGAGTAGCTTTGCATGTGCGCGACTTTCAAGGCAACTTGAAATGTCAAGCGTGTCTTGAGTAATGCCAATTATTATTACCTCAATCATATTAAGCATGGTTTTAAACATATGTAGTAGTTACACTAGAATTAATATACAAAATTATTAATAGAGGTTATGATTGGGCAAATTTGGGGGACTTTCCCATTCTTTTCATTACTTTATCAGTTTACATATGCTTTGAAACCAAGGATATAAATGAACAACAATAAAACCATGAAAGAACCCTAAGTAAGGGTCTTCGCCAGCATATTTGCTAGATTGGGGAATTTGGGCACGATCTACATTATTTAGTAATAAACATGCATTAGAAGCTAGTGAGTTTACCTTGATATGGGAAGTTAACTTTTTTTTTTTCTCTCTGCAGCTGCTTCTACTGGGTCCCTCTGGGAACTTAAGATTTACCAAACATAGGTTTACTTATAAATACTAATAATTGTTCTATGTCACTGAGATAGTTTAAGATTTTAAAGTCTTCCAGATAGCATGTTTCTATTAAGATCTAGCCCAAAACAGTGATGTGTGTGTGTGTGTGTGTGTGTGTCTTGAGGTGGGGTAGTGATGCACCTTGCCTCCTCTCACCAGAATTTCTTTAGACCCTGTATAAAGGAGATCATCTTTCTGGACATGTATAATAATTAAAGGGCTCAGTAAACAGACCTAACATAATTTTTGTAGTATACTGTTAACATATTGGATGGATTATCGAAGTTTAACTGCAATCTTATTGCTTGAGTTTTATATCATGTAATTTTAAAAAATCACCAAAAATATATCATTTAGTCTTAGGTACACATTTCTTCCCTCACTTTGTTAATTTATTTTCTTAACTATTGAAAATAAGTTAGAATAGTAATTTGACTAAATTCGCTGTCATTGAATTACCTGCTTGCCCTATGATGCTAAAAGTTTGAGAGGTTTTGATCACACTTAAAATATGGCAAAAATCACATGAACTTCTCTGAACATAAGCTTTCTTTCTTTCTTTCTTTTATTTTTAATTAACTTATAATGTATTATTTGCCCCAAGTGTACAGGTCTGTGAATCATCAGGCTTACACATTTTGCAGCACTCACCATAGCACATACCCTCCCCAGTGTCCATAACCCAGCCACCATATCCCTACCCCTTCACCCCCTAGCAACCCTCAGTTTGTTTCATGAGTTTAAGAGTCTCTTATGGTTTGTCTCCCTCCTGATCCCATTTTGTTTCATTTTTTCCTTCCCTATCTCCCATGACGCCCCACCCTGTCTCTCAAATTCCTCATATCAGAGAGATCATATGATAATTGTCTTTCTCTGATTGACTTATTTCTTTTAGCATAACACCCTCTAGTTCCATCCATGTTGTTGCAAATGGCAAGATTTCATTTCTTTGGATGGCTGCGTAGTATTTCATTGTGTGTGTGTATATAAATATATGATGTGATATATGTATATTACATATTACATATATCATATATGTATTATATAATATATAATATATTACATATTATATATAATACATGTATTATATATATTCTTTATCCATTCATCTGTTGATGGACATCTAGGTTCTTTCCATACTTTGGCTATTATGGACATTGCTACTATAGAGATTCAGGTTCATGTGCCCCTTCAGATCACTATATTTGTATCTTTAGGGTAAATATCCAGTAGTGCGATTACTGGGCCATAGGGTAGCTCTATTTTCAACTTTTTGAGGAACCTCCATACTGTTTTCCAGAGTGTCTACACCAGCTGGCATTCCCACCAACAGCATAGGAGGGTTCCTTTTTCTCTGCCTCCTTGCCAACATCTGTTATTTCCTGACTTGTTAATTTTAGCCATTCTGCCTGGTGTGAGTTGGTATCTCACTGTGATTTTGATTTGTATTTCCCTGATGCTGAATGATATTGAGCACTTTTTCATGTGTCTGTTGGCCATTTGGATGTCTTCTTTGCAGAAATGTCTGTTCATGTCTTTTGCCCATTTCTTTTGTTTTTTTTTTCTTCTTCTGCCCATTTCTTGATTGGATTATTTGTTCTTTGGGTGTTGAGTTTGATAAGTTCTTTATAGATTTTGGATACTAGCCCTTTATCTGATGTATCATTTGCAAATATCTTCTCCCATTCAGTCAGTTGTTTTTTGGTTTTGTTGACTGTTTCTTTTGCTGTGCAAAAGTTTTGATCTTGTTTAAGTCCCAATAGTTCATTTCTACCCTTGCTTCCCTTGTCTTTGGTGATGTTTCTAGGAAGAATTTGCTGTGGCTGAAGTCAAATAGAAAACCTGAACAGACCCATAACCAGTAAGGGGATTAAAGAAGTCATCAAAAATTTCCCAACAAACAGGGCCAGACGGCTTCCCAGGAAAATTCTACCAAACATTTAAAGAAGAATTAATACCTATACTCCCGTATCTATCCCAAAAAATAGAAATGGATGGAAAACTTCCAAACTCATTTTATGAGATCAGCATTACCTTGATCCCAAAACCAAAGATTCCATCAAAAAGAATTAAACACCAATATCCTTGATGAACATGGATGCAAAACTTCTCACCCAAACACTAGCCAATAGTATCCAACAGTACATTAAAAGGATTATTCACCACAACCAAGTAGGGTTTATTCCTGGGCTGCAAGGTTGGCTCAACATCCACAAATCAATCAATGAGATACAATACATTAATAAAAGGAAGAACAAGAATCATATGATCCTCTCAATAGATGCTGAAAAACCATTTGACAAAGTACAGCACACTTTCTTGATCAAAACTCTTCACAGTGTAGGCATAGAGGGTACATACTTCAATATCACAAAGCCATCTATGAAAAACCCACAGCAAATATCATTCTCAATGGGGAAAAAGTGAGAGCTTTTCTTCTAAGCTCAGGAACATGGCAATTGATGTCCACTATCACCACTGCTATTCAACATAGTACTAGAAGTCCTAGCCCCAGTAATCAAACAACAAAAAGAAATAAAAGGCATCCAAATTGGCAAAGAGGAAGTAAAACATTCATTCTTTGCAGATGATGTGATACTTTATTTGGAAAACCAAACACTCCACTCCAAAACTGCTAGAACTCATACAGAAATTCAGTAAAGTGTCAGGATATAAAATCAATGCACAGAAATCAGTTGCCTTTCTATACACCAACAGCAAGACAGAAGAAAGAGAAATTAAGGAGTCTATCTCCTTTACAAGAGCACCCAAAACTATAAGATACCTAGGAATAAACCTAACCAAAGAGGGAAAGAATCTATACTCAGGAAACTATAAAGTACTCATGAAGGAAATTGAGGAAGACATAAAGAAATGGAAAAACGTTCCATGCTCATGGATTAGAAGAAAAAATATTGTGAAATGTCTATGCTACCTAAAGCAATCTACACATTAAATGCAATCCCTATCAAAATACCATCAACTTTTTTCAAAGAAATGGAGCAAATAATCCTAAAATTTATATGGAACCAGAAAAGACCCATAAAGACAGAGGAATGTTGAAAAAAAAAAAAACAAAAAACAAAGTTGGTGGCATTACAATTCCAGACTTCAAGCTCTATGACAAAGCTGTAATCATCCAGACAGTATGGTACTGGCACAAAACAGACACATAGATCAATGGAACAGAATAGAGAGCTCAAAAATGGACCTTCAACTCTATGGTCAACTAATCTTTGGCAAAGCAGGAAAGAATGTCCAATGGAAAAAAGACAGTCTCTTCAACAGATGGTGTTGGGAAAATTGGACAGCCACATGCACAAGAATGAAACTGGACCATTTCCTTACACAAGACACAAAAATAGACGCAAAATGGATGAAAAACCTCAATGTGAAACAAGAATCTCTCAAAATCCTTGAGGAGAACATGGGCTTTCTTGATCATACACTCATCATGCTTAGTTTGTCTATGTACCTTCTAGTCTTCCATAAAATGTATTCTTTTCCCATAAGCTCCTTGAGGCTTGCAATAAGTAGAGATTATAAAACATTATACTGAGACCCTGCCTGACATTGAAACATGTATTACTCTTCTCTATTTGCTAGATTTATCATGGAAACTAAAGCCTCAACAGGAAGCCATAGTAAGAACTGAGGCCCAGGTAAAATTGTATTGTGATCAATGAAAAAAACAAACAATTCTTGCATATAAATATTTTCATACATCCAGCTGCTTAGTTTCTATCGGGAAATTGGTTAAACATGTCAAATTAGTTAGTTCTAAAGCCATTAGTTTCACTTTGCTCCTAAACTCAATTCCTACATGTTTATCCTATCTCAGTAAATGGCAACTACGTTCTTTCAGTTACTCAATCCAAAAGATTCATCTTCAATTTATTTTCTCTCAGGCTTTATGCCCAATCCATCAGCAAATCTATTAGCTCTATGTTTAAACCTATATTCAGGACTCCACCACAGCAGTATGTCCATTTTAACCTTCATTCAATCTACTAATCATTCATTAGACAATATTTACTGAGTGACCAAAATATCTCTAATACTGCTCTGTTGTGGATTTACACCAGTTGAAAACCAACAACAAAATCCCTGCTCCCTTCGGTCTTATACAACATGACATTTTAATCTTGACTGCAATTCTTGAAATAGCCACCAAATAGATCACATGAGATTTCTTCTCCTATTTTCATATTTTCTATACTTTAGCTTTTAAAAAACTAGAACTGGCACTTAAAAATTATTTATTTATTTGAGAGAGATTGAGAGAGAAAGCAAAAGAGAGAGAGAGAGAGCATGAGTGGCGGGGAAGGGCAGAGGGAGAGGGAGAAGCAGACTCCCCACTGAGCAAGGAGCCAGAGTCAGGCTAGATCCCAGGACCCTGAGATCATGACCTGAGTGTAATGCAGACACTTAACATACTGAGCCACCCAGGTACCCCAGAGAGCAGGTAGGCATTTATTAAAAATCCCTAGATGGCTTCACATTTCAATAAGAATAAAAAGCCAAACCACCTGGGTAGCTCAGTTTTTAAGTGTCTGCTTTCTGTTCAGATCATGATCCTGGAGTCCTGGGATCAAGCCCTGCATTTGGGCTCCCTGCTTGGTGGGAAGCCTGCTTCTCCCTCTCCCCCCGCTTATGTTCCTGCTCTCGCTATCTCTCTCTCTCTGTCAAATAAATAAATAAAATCCTAAAAAAATAAAATAAAATAAATTAAACCCCATGAAATACCCAATGACTCCTGACTCCCAGCCACATCTCACTTGGATCATATCTCCTCGGACTGTTTACTCACCCCACTTCTGAGTACTGGTTTTTCTGCTGGTCTTGAACATGTCAAGGGCATTGCCACTCTTGGCCTTAGCATGTGTTCTTTGACCTGATTAAAAATCTCTCTTTCCATGTATTTTCACATCTCCTAATCCATAATCGTGCTTCTTATGTCAAGGAAATAGTAGGCACCTTAGATGTAAATATTTACCTCTTTTCTCTATAGTCCTCCAATTGGATTATAGGGATCCTAAGGAAAAAGACTGTGATTTTTCTTTTCTTTTTTTTTTTTAATATTTTATTTATTTATTTGACACGAGAAAGATTACAAGTAGGCAGAGAGGCAGGCAGAGAGACAGGGAGAGGAAGAACCAGGCTCCCTGCTGAGCAGAGAGCCTGGTGTGGGCCTCGATCCCAGGACGCTGAGATCATGACCTGAGCCGAAAGCAAAGGCTTTAACCCACTGAGCCACCCAGGCGCCCAAGACTGTGATTTTTCATTGCTATATATGTTGCACAAAAAATAGAGGCTTAAATGACATATTGAATACGTATATAAATGGATGAGTGTATGCAATATTAATTTAGCATTCAAATAAAATATATAACCAAAAAACCTCCTTAGATATTATATGGGTGTACTTTCTAACATATATAGTTATTCACATATTTGTATACCTACCATATATTTATGTATCATTTATAATGTAAAGGAGTTTCATATTTTCCCCAAACAACAGCTTGGTATTTCCCTATGATTAATCTTTTTTTTTTTTTTTTAAGATTTTATTTATTTATTTCACAGCGGGAGAGAGATCACAAGGAGGCAGAGAGGCAGGCAGAGAGAGAGGGGGAAGCAGGCTCCCTGCTGAGCAGAGAGCCCGATGCGGGCCTCGATCCCAGGATGCTGAGATCATGACCTGAGCCGAAAGCAGAGGCTTTAACCCACTGAGCCACCCAGGCGCCCCCCTATGATTAATCTTACAAATAGTTTCAATCATGTAAAAAATTATATTTGAACCATTTACCTAGTTTTAAACAATTATATGAAGATTGTTAGAAATTACAACTTGGATGGATAAAAAAATTTTCTAGAATATTTACCTCCTGGTGTTTGAGATTTAGATATGGATCCCTGCTGTCTGATTTGCTATAGCCAAGACAAGAATTGCATTTACTATGGGCTTCCGGAGTACTGCAGGATAAGTACTCATCAACTTCTTTATCAGTCAAATACCAATTTCAATAGAAAAAAATGATTAATGAACATCAGGCCATTCAATTGACGATAAGGCCTAGAAATTCAGGTAATGTATTTGCAAATTGTGACATCTTTGCCATAATAACAATAAATGAAAATGTAGGCAATGTCTGCTTTCATACACGGGGACAATCCAAACTGGTCAAGACAGAAGTCAAAAATATGAATGTTTCATGGAATTATACTGCTGCAGTGAAAGGCAGCCATAAACCATGCGGCTGATTTTAGAGACTTCAAGGTGCTTTTTGTGGCCACAAACCAGTCCTGCACAATCTAAGTTGTTTGTCATCACCTCCAAAATGGCACTGAGAGCATCAGATCAAGCACCGGAGATAAATGGGCATTCAGAAAGAGATGAATGAATGGATTTAGAAGTCAAAGCACAAGGATATATGTGACACGATTCCAGATGGGTTCAGTAATCTGACAAGAAAAAGATGAGCTCTCAAAGACTGAGATGGTGTTCATTAGGAATCTAAACTCTGCCGTGACCAGCTTTTTGTCAAACTGCATTAAAGACTCCTTGCAATCCAGAGTATTTATCCAACTAGGAGTATAACATTTGCTTAGATTTTAAACCTTATGTTTAATACATGATAATCATGGGTAATAAATTTTTCACAAATTATATTTTACTTGACAGCCAGGATGATTTATTAGGTTCGTGAATTCATTTAAAATTCAATACCTTTGGGTGCTGCATCACTGAACTTAATGAGCCAGATTCTCCCACTGAATAAGTTGCTTTCAGGCTCCTAGGGTCCTATTAAATTAAGTTCTTCAGTACATTAAATGCTTCCCTAGTGTTTTAAAGAGTTAATACATCCTGCAGGAGGGAAGTACTGTATGAATTAAAAACAAAATTAACAACATGCCTTTTTTTCCCCATTCAAATTGTAGTCTCTTTACTTATATATAGTCTCGTTTCTTTAGATTTATAGGGTTCTTTAATAAATAGAGGTATTTCCAGGCAAGTGAAATAGATGACTTGTTTCTGTTCTGTCATTCACAGAGAAATTGCTTTACAAACACCATTCCCTTTCTTTCTTTCCACCTTTGCTCTTATTGGGATAACATTGCCTCCCGCAGTTGTAGAATCAGGTGAATACAAAACTAAGACTAAGTTTCATTTGTTTCCTGGGAACACAGGGCCTCTAGTGAGTGGATAGGCTCTTTCAGTCTCTCCCTTCAACAGTTTCTATTTGCAAACACTTTGTCCCTTAGTGGGAGCAGATGGTAATAGTAAATAATAATTTTGCTTATGTTCATATAATTTTGCTTTATTAGAAAACAGAAATATAGAAATTAGTATCAATATGCCTTAAATAGTATACCATTTTCACTGTTACACATGTGAAGAAATACATTAGTTACAGTTAATATACTTTATCTGGTAAGAAATATTTATTCACACAATAAAGGACCTTAAGAAATATGGAGGGAAGAAATAAGCAAGAAAGCTCTCCTTTTTTTTTTTTAAGATTTTATTTATTTACTTGACACACAGAGACAGAATACAAGTAGGCAGAGAGGCAGGCAGAGAGAGAGGAGGAAGCAGGCTCCCCGTTGAGCAGAGAGCCCAATGCGGGACTCGATCTCAGAACCCTGAGATCATAACCTGAGCCGAGGGCAGAGGCTTTCACCCACTGAGCCACCCAGGCGCCCCAAGAAAGCTCTCCTAATTACAACATATTCAAACAAATACAAGCACACATATGAGTACCTCTTTAGAGTTAAAAACATATGGTACAGATTTTATGGCAATTAAAGAAGAAACAGAAATATAATATTAAATCATTTACTATAAATAATAGGACTATCCTACTATCCTACAGAGACATATGGTATATATAAATTCTTGAGTGTTGGTTGAATAAGTTAGTGAGATGCCCTGATTTATAAATAATATATTCTCTTCAGGAAATTCTTCCAACCCTGTTTTGCTTTGTGTGTTTCTTATATTCATTTATTGATGGAAAGAATAGTCTCCTTTATTAGTATTTCTTCTTGAAGCTTAATGTGATCATATGATTTTCCTTTCTATTTTCTCCCTTTCTCTTTAATCCACTTTGATATTTTGTGTCCCAGTTTAAAGTTTATTTTCTTTCTGGCCCCCTAAACTGATAAGACCATGCTTCTAAGTTCCACTAATGCCAGTGGATGGTAATATCCATCATACTTTATGGTAGTCACCTGTTTAGAAAGATGTTTCCACTCTATGATTTACTGAAAGCATGAATATTAACAAATAATGACTTTTTAAAATTAATACTGTAGAGCTGAGGGGCACCTGGGTGGTTCAGTTAATTAAGCATCTACCTTCAGCTCAGGTCACAATCCCAGTCTTGGGACTGAGTCCCACATTGGGCTCCCTGCTCAGTGGGGAGCCTGCTTCTCCCTCTCCCCTCGGTCATGCTCTCTCTCTCTCTGTCAAATAAATAAATAAAATCTTAAAAAATACCATAGAGCTGAATAATTAAAATTTTCATAATAAACCATGCTTTAGAATATAGACTTTTATGTTAAACAGCAGAATTAGCAAATGATCCAATATTTAAATGTTTAACATCAAAAATAACAGATTGCTTTTACTTAGATTCCTTTTTGCTCTCAATCAATATTAGAATGTGGGCAAGTGCAGTAGGTCTTTGGCTAATACTCAGTAAGCTATGAAATATCATTTTATTAATAAGCATTGCTGACTTTTATGTATTTTAAATTCTAAAATTGATTTTATAGTTATGCGTTTCTTTAAAAAAGAATGTATGTTGACTGCAGGAAATACAGAAAAACAAATAAACAGGTGGTCAAGGCCTTCCAGCTGCATGGTCTCCTTGGCTGTCTAGGAATCAGGCTGTGGGCAGCTCTGGCTGATCCAGACACCTAATGGTTGGGCCAATGGAGAGACCCTCTTCTGAAGAGGAGACTGATACAGTGTCCCAGTCTGCCATCAAGGAAAGTTGGGAGGCAGCAGGTCCTTCAGAAGACAATTAAACTACCCTGTTATTTATGCATAATAAAATTTTCTAGTACTCTAAAAAAGAAAAAAAAGAAGAAGAAGAAGAAAAAAAGAAGAAAAGAAAAGCAAATAACCAAATGAAATAAAAAGCAATACCTTCTAATATTAGTACTCAGAAATAACTGTCATACGTATCCTGGTGTATGTTCTTTCAAAGGTTTTCCTAGTCATAAACTTACACGTAAATAGCAAAGATCCTTTTGAGCTTAAAATTTTAGAGATATATTAGCATGGAAGATGAGTTGGTACGTCAGGAATATAAATATGTATTTCCCTGGCATGTTTTATAACAGTTTATGAGAGAGAGAGCTGAGAACAGTACAATACAGGTTATATGTTGTCATTTTTCTACTTGGAATAATGAACTTGAGTGTAAAGTTTATATGGACAATGGCAGCAAGAGGCAGGCATCAACATGAATGCCAATAATAGAAGACACTAGAAAACATTCTCCTGAGTCACTTTCAAAGATGTGAAAAACTAGTTTACACATTACGCAGGTGGCAGAACAAGCCAATGAAATTTAAAGATTTTTTTAATGTAATTTTATTTTTATCTGGAAACTGGGGACTATGCATTCATGCATTACCACCTGCATAGATACTTCATACAATAGTTAGTATTTTAAAACATGCTTTTTTAATTATGATTTTCCATCCCAATATATTCTACCACATTGTTTCATATTAATGCCTGCATAGAATTTCATTATCACTATGTCTCTGTAAAAACAAATTTTTATGAAACAGATTTGTTCAAAATCACAAATTGCAATGGTATAGCAATTTAGAAACTTAAAGTGACGGAAAATGTGTCCAATTTCTTTTTAAGTACAATTGAACAGGGCCAGAGATTGGTCTTCTATTGAACATATTCTGCATTCTAAATTTAACCTGCTAGAATTCTATTTAAATATCATCCTATTTAACCTTTTGAAATACAGGATTTGCCTTTCAATAGGAAGTTGGCATCTCATCATAAAATGAAACCAAATGTACTTTGACATAATTATTGCCTACAGTAGCAAGCTTTTATTTGTGCATTATGGGTTGCTTATAATAAAGATATAGATTCAGCCTAATTTGTTTTCCCCATGTAAGATGGAAGAAATTCAAGTAGGGAAAAAAAAAAAGACTTTACTTCAGGTTTAATAATGAAGCAATCTACATAATTTATGGCAAATATTTCATTCATTTCAGTGAATAAATGCTTATTTAGCATTAAAATGTACAAAGATGGCATCACAAACCTTTCTTGTCAAAGCTGCTAATGGATGAAAAAATAAAGTATGAAAAAGTAAACAGAATGATATTCACATTATGCTGTAATTAGTTACATGAAGGTCAGTGTCCTGATAGACTGAAGGTAGGTCCCTCGGTTTTGTGTGTGTATGTGTGCGTGTGCGTGTGCGTGTGTGTGTGCGTGTGTGTGTGTGTGTGTGTGTGTGTGATGAATAGGAATAATGCCTCACAGTCAGGGGCGTTCAATTCATATATGTGGAAAGAAGGAGAGAAACAAAGACAAAGAGAAACAGGATTGGAAGGGGAAAGGAAGACACAGACAAACCTGGGAAGAGTAACTGAAAAAGAAGAAAAACTGTCTATGGTGATGTAATCTCTAGTTTTAAATAAGCTCTGATTCAAATTACGACATTTGCTGGGATGCCTGAGTGGCTCAGTCAGTTAAGGTTAAGCATCTGCCCTCGGCTCAGGTCATGATCCTAGCATCCTGAGATCAAGCCCCACATTCAGGTTTCTGCTCACCAGGGAGTCTGCTTCTCCCTCTCCCCCTCCCCCAACTCATGCTTGCTCTTTGTCTCCCTCTCTGATATAAATAAATAAAATCTTTAAAAAACAACAGGAACAACGACAAAGAAAACAAATCATAAAATTTGCCAGATGATTGTAGCAGTTCATAATCTATACTTTTGAACTGAAAGACTAAAGTTAATCACTTGTTTATTTTAGTAATGCTAAAGTTGAGGGGAGGCCTATTTTTTTCTCTGATAATAGGGGATTGCTAAAATCATGTCGTTTATCAATCACTGGCAGGTTAGTTAAGATAATTATTCCTTCCCATAGGTTTTCACGATATTGGAATAGTTAAGGAAGATTCTGTTGCTAACTTGGGTTTACTTTAAGGTCATTTAAGTTGTTAAGTGACATAATGGACTAGAAAAAATAGTTCTAACGTATGACTCATGCTATTGTAAAACTTTCAAGGATTTCTTTCCTGTTTGAAGCTTATCCTTTGGATTCTTTGAACTAAGAACATTTTCTGGAACATACCACTTAGTAATTAGTAAAAACAACTGAGCTGGACACTTTTTATCCCATGTTTCTCTTTATTCTACCTCTGAAATAGGAATATTAAATTGTAGCATAAATTATTCTGAAAATGTTTAAAAATTGATGCCAAGGAAAGCTTTATAAAAGGACACACCTTTTGTCTGCATGTCTCCATAACCAAACATTTTCCCTTCTTTTTTACACCATCACTGACTTCCTTAACAGCAGGAAGCTCACTATGTCTAAAATTGCCTCCAAAATCTTTAGATATAAATCATAGTTTTAGATGCCTCTTCTTCAATGTGACCAAAATTTCTCCTTCTATCTTCCATAACTGAAAAGTTGTTCTTTCTGGTAACTAGGTTTTCTCCTGAAATATGGGAGAGTCAAGAACACAACAAGGGAGTTTGTTGCAAAGTTGTCCATCTGAGGAGGAGAATGGTTTGTCTTAGTTCAAGTCCCAAAACACAAACACTTTAGAGTGTATAGTACAGACACTGGACAGTAAGCTTATATCATTTGTTTGTTTTTGTTTTT